>KZ308243.1:718923-767747 GCA_000376725.2 Ladona fulva
AATGAATAGTCTTAATATTTATATAAATATGTTTCGAAATTTGAATCCTCTTTCTTATGATCTAGTTCATTAAAAATCAGCAGTTATAAACCATGCTATGTAGTTTAAAAATTAAAGTTATTTTCAATCACCAATTATAATTACATTTACATATACATGACATAGCATCAAAACCACGATTCATTAGTGTATTTCGAAAATATTTTATTAGTCAGTAACCTTGGGTGAAAAAAATATTCATTATGACTAATTTACCTCAATGTAAAAAAATCATTAAAATTATTAGTTATTTTTTCTATAATATATAAGGGAGAAAACACCTTGGTGGATTCACATTAAATTTTAAAAACTGCCGTAATGAAAATAAAAAAAAATAATATGTGTACTCTTTGTAGATCATCATCTTCGATTTTGGAAAGATTCAAGAGAAGTGTTCAACAAATAAGCACTTAAATAAAAAATATTACATTCCTGTTTACTGCCTGCCACATGTCATCAAAACTGATAGAAACGCTCTTCCATTTCCCTGGGACCATCTTCTTGATACTTTGTCACTATATATGCTATAAAGCGGGTTTCTTACTCTGAGAGACCATTGACGCATCATGAAAACTTAAATAGCTAGGATTTGAGCATAAATATGCAAAACTCTTAAACCATCTTGCGATAAAAAGAGTTACGGTTTACTTCGGATCATAAAGCGTTTACGGACTGTCGTAAAGATTCATTGGTAACCGTCCCGGAAAAATGAATGGCCCTGCCTAAATATTCATCAACAGACATAAAAGAAACCAGAAGATTCTTCCGTCCGCTGGGGTCGTTTGGACCCACTTCGATTTCCGCAGAATCTCATACTTAAGCTTCGTCGAAATTCGCCAATTACTTCTGAATGTTATTACCTTTAAGTTCATTAATGACCTTGGCCAGATTACTTGTACTAAAATGGGAAACCTAGTTCATCGTTTCATAGGAGGCGTTTTTAGGTCCAAATCTCATACATTTTCGTAAACACGGACTCAACTTTCAAGGCACCAGCTGTGTTTGAAGCTTTGATTGAAGAAAATATCCTATTTATCGATTAAATAAGCTTCAAATAATAGAGAAAATAACGTACTAATTAAGAGAATGTTCAATGATAATTCCCTTGGAATGCGGAAACCTATAAAATGGCACGTTAACATTAAAACCATTTCACGAATCATGGACAGAAAATGTTCCAAGTGGAATGTCAGTGTCTTTCGAAAGGTTAAACTCCGTGCTCAACAATTTTGTAATATTTTCAATGTTACTGTATACATGCACTACAATATTTCAGATACTTTCAATTAGTGAAAGAATGACTTGGAATTATAAGAATCTAGATCTACGATTGTTTGAGTATTTTAATGAATGAAAATTCAAACTGAAACTAAACACAATATTGCATAGGAGCCGCAACTCAGATAAGTCCAAAAAGTACTGATTGTAAATATTCAAGACTGGAGGTCTTCGTTGGATTAGTTTTATGCTTAGGATGGAAAAATTAAGGTGGATTAATAAGTTAATACACAAGGAAGTGTAGGAGATGGTGGGAAAAGAGAGGTTGTAACGAGTCCTTTCGACCGTTTGTCTCGCCGGTCGCGAGAGCGCGCTCTCGCGCGCGAGACCTCGCGGAGGAGGAGACAGGCGAGGGACTGGAGACACCGAGGCATTCTCTCGGTCGCAAGTGTAGCGACTACATTAAAATACTTACTTCGACTCAGTTTTTTTTATTTTCAACTCCGCCTACCTCGGCGGTTATTCTCCCGACCCTGCCGGGCTTGTTACAAGNGTGAAATGGGCGGGTCAAATATTGAGAGGGTGAATGGCCAAAGAAATATATTGAAGAAAGGATGTAAAGGATCATTTATTTGATGAAACTTTTCCTTAACCATTACTCTCCCTTTCCCACACTAACTCAATGACATACCAGGTTTTCCCCGTCTTATTACTCCTAACATATTAAATTATAAATTAAAAATCTTACATTATTTCAAATAATCGACCATCTGCAATTTTAACAGGGATAAAACGATGAAGAAGAGGAGTTTCAATTTCTCAACCTCGAATTACCTAATTGCCCGAGAAAAGTGAATCATCCCATCGTATCATATGGAATTTATTATAAATTTTACACTCGGTATTTCTCATAAATATTCCTGATCCATCATTTTTTACTCCTCTTTCATTTTTTTGCCTCAGAAGACAAACATGGAAAACCTCTTCTTAGATATCGTCGAATTTCACTGTTAAAACAGCAATCAACAAAATAAATACGATGCTAAAGAAAGGGTAGTTATAAGTGAAGCAAGGATACCTTTATCAATGCTCGTGATAGCAATACTTAAGCACGAATTGGATCAGACTGCAATTTTGAATTAAAACGTATGTATCCTTAGGTGAATCAAAATACTATATGAAGAGATAAGCGCTTACCCAGCGAAGGTAGCTGATGGGAATCTCTCCAGCTGGCATCCTCTCGTTCGCTGTTCTGGGTTGGCTGGGCTAGGAACGATTTGTCAGAGTGTACATTGCTTGCATATGAGACAACCCAATTGAGTGCAACTTTAAGATAACTTTACAGTACAGCAAACCGAACTGACTAAGACTGAACTGTCCCTCTGAACGCTAACCCTGAGTAAGAACCCTTGCTGCTATCAAGTCGGTTAGGACGCTCGACGGCACTTTCCTAGTCTCCAAGTTTTCGTCAATGAGGACGCTCAGATGGCACTTTCCTCGTCTCATACGTCAATAGAAGAGGAGCCACCAATGGCCATTCCCGCTTCTATTAGTCAGTCAGTCAGTGGGGGCGCTCTGATGGCACTTCCCCCGTCAGTGACAGCGGTCAGTGAGGGCGCTAGGATGGCACCTCCCTCGTCCCTAAGCAGCAGTCGGAGAGGACGCTCGGACGGCACTTTCCTCGTCTCATACGTCAATAGAAAGGGAGCCACCATAAGCTATTCCCGCTTCTACCAGTCAGTCTGTCGGTGAGGGCGCTCGGATGGCGCTTCCCTCGTCAATACTACAGCAGCAAAGGGATCACCCATGGCAGTAGTGGTATTATTGTTAAAAGTGCTTCAAGAACCAAGGTCATGTGATACCGCGTTGGGAATCGAACCCGAGACCGCTTTCACCAAAGACGAACGCGCTACCCAGTCGACCATCCGGAAGCCCGCCACCCATGGTCCCTAACATTAAGTCAGAGGGATCACTTATTAGCATTTTCAATGGTTACTACACTCGTTATTATTCCCGTGAAAAGTAAAGCGCTAAACCAATGTTATATTTAGCTCTGAATCCGTTGTGGTAAAGTTTTAGGCTCTTTCTGCATTAGCGACCCAAGTTGTTCGTCCGCGGATGAACTGCCCGAAACAAACCTGTGAAATAAATGAGAGAGAATAATTATATCATCTAGTTTTACAAAATTGTAGAGGAAACGCAATTAGATATTAATGCGCTCAGTTACAACAAATCTGAAACGGATTAAATAGAGCTTCTAAACAAACTTTTATCTCCAGGGTTACTTTGAATGAGGAGAGCATTAAAGCATAAAGAAGTCAATAATAGCATAGAACTATTGTAGTTGAATTAATGAAATATTCTTTTATTTTTCGCGCAAAAAATCGAGAAAAGACGTTGTGGAGTCGAAGAAGCTCATTAAACAGTAAGAAAACCACTTAATCCTAAAAAATACATGTATTGGCCTTTGGTATTTATCACTAATGACTACGGATTCTTACCAAAATTAAAGGGTAGCAAAATAGTGTTGACGAGCAGATTCTGAAAATACAGCAGTGATGTAAAATGAAGGCTGGCTTTCATTGCTGCGGAATGACTATAGAACTGATCAAACGGCGTTGCTTTTAATTAGCTCCCAAAGGAAATAGAGGTGCGTAAACATTAAAATCGCGTGTAGTCTAAGCGTTTAGCGTTGAGATGTTGGACCTATGAAGATAGACGTGGTATATGTAACAGTTATGATCCGTAATTATGAAAACTAATTCTCTTACCCTAATTTACTTCGCTTGCGGTATGAATTCTGGGGCATCGATCTCAATTAGAGTTGGAGTAGTTTCATTTTTACGGAGTCAAATTTCATCCAATATTATGACAGATATACTCTCATTTCAGTAGTTAAGAATATTAATGTTAAATACAAAGTACAATCACTTTCCAGTTCTGCTCCTTCTGCCACAATTTTCCTCGCTTGAAAACGACAAATATCATTTTCCGAAAATATTCCAACTTTTTCTTTTTAATGTTTAGTTTTACATTGAATAGATGTTATGATTTAAATGAAACAATAATCGAAATATCACACCATCCAATTACATATGAATAATCATTCTATTTAATTCAGAATACTTTTTCTTTAAATAAACAAATATAATTCATAAATTATCTATTATCATGCATCAATTTTTGTACCGATTATCTAGTATCTATGTTTGTCGGTTTGTTTCCTTGATATATTTTTCTAGATGCAAGTCAGTTGAAGTTAATTGTTCTCTATTTATTAAATTCTTGTTATCATAAAGTAATACCTCCAGAAGTTAGGTGGAAGAGAGGCCATTTTTGCCTTGCCTCATAGTAAGTGTAAAATAATAATAATAATAATGTTACACAAAATTATTATGTGAACCCAAAATTGGAACCAAATTGATAACAGTTTAAGGAATCGGTTTCATTACAAGAATTTCAAATTTCTGATTCCAGTTCGGTATTCATTCTACTAAAATGACTTACATTTCCGTTTCGCTTCCTTTTAGACCGACACCTATGTGTAACAGTAAAACCTCAAATCCTTCTTCAGTAATACATAGCCTACCCCATGTGCATAAACGTATTTATGGTAGTATATCTTCCAGGATTTGCCACGGAACCAACCCGTAGTTCCGAGTATACTACAATCTATATCGCATGATTGAAAAACATTATCTCCATTAACACTAACAGAGAAAAAGTATCTCCTTCAGACAAAAAGAAATTGTTAAAATACGACTGGACGATATGGAGCTTTAAAGAATATAGAAGCGAAGTAGAAACTCCAAATAGGTGGCCTTCCACTCACTGGGAGTGGGTGTTCAATTGAGCTACCGTAGTAGGGCAATCGCCTTCTCGTTACCTTGTGGTTTTGGTGGAGTTATGGGGAAATTGGAGCATCTATCAAAGATGGCCACTCAAGAGGCACCTCTTAGAGGCAACCAAACCATCAAAGGGAACATCCAATTGCCGGTAAGGTCAGCTTCTCTAATCAATTACGCGTGAAACTACGTGCTTCAGCAAGTTGAAAGCAAAAACGACCCAACATGTACATCCTCAGAGTTCCTCTCTCATTCCGGGTCCTGCACTTCTGCTCACTTGACCGCCTAATTTATATATTATAAGCCGTTTGAGTCAAGAAAAAAGGGGTTTTTGGATTGTGACTTCAGAATTCGTAAAAGCCGTACCTCGTTATCTTCGAAAAACTTTCTTAGATCATCTATCCCAAAGGTGGGGATACTGCGGTCTTCAGGCCACATGTGGACTTTTTGGAGGTTCAGTGCGTCCTTATAGGACATATTCTCGTAGTAAATACCAGTATTTAAATAATTTGACTTCCTAACCTTGGTAAAGATGCCAAGAGTAAATAAAATGGAAAATATCCTCTTTTAGTACGCTCTGAAAATGTATTTGTTTTTATGAACAATTTCACCGTTTAACTATTTGAATTCAAGCAAAAATCATTTAAAAACGGGCCTGATAGATTCACAAATGAACGGTAAATGTGGCTTCCGATAAAAAAAGTTTTCCCACCTCTGATAGATCCTAGAACCAAAGGAAGCTTAACAGTAATTGCTAACTTCACATATGTTATTTGGAAAAAGCTTAATATTTTAGCTAGGAGCAATGGAGCTCAAAAATGTTTCTAGGGATTGCGTATCAATCGAAGATTAGTCGAGTCTTTTTTATATATTTCACGTACATATTTTATTTTTAAAAACATTTTAAGACAGTACAGTTTAGTAAGACTAAAAACAGTACATTTTTGTATTTTGAAACATTTTAGTATGGCATTTAAATAAGCTGTGTTACTAATATCTATCCTTTAAATCAATTACAGTACTTGAAATTCATTAGTATTGAATAGAGAATCACCTAATAACTGATAAGCTGAATCAAAATAGCGTCGTCATCAGTCAGAATACGGGCTGGATTCTCTGTCTCTAGCCGTTTCTTGCCAAAGCTTGGGAGAGTGAATGAGGTATACTAGCTATGATGAGGAGTACGGTAGTTTGATTAAAATACTGAAAGGGCTCTAGATGCGATGGTAATATCAGAGTATACACATAAGGGGTTAATATTAAGCACAAGCTAGGGAATTTTAAGCTTACGAATGATATTGGGAGAAGCTGAAAAAAGGACTACTAAGGCCGATTGTCATTATATTAGGCATAACGTTCAGCTAAACATTCTTTTTAAGGGAACTGTCTGCGCATGCTCCAGTTTTTATAATATAGAAAGTTAGGAAAGGAATAAAAATTAACTACAGATTTTTCATGGCATGAAAGAACGAGCAACTGTCAGACAAAATATTTTGGGAAAATAGCAACAAAGAAAATGGATCATGAGAGTTAAATAAATTCATAATTACGTAATTTAAAATTTCGTATTTATTGTTCGCCTTGATAAAACCGTTAGCATAAAGTACAAAACTGAAAATACAAAGGTCACGAAACATTATTCCCGCACATGTCACACTCTTCCAGTAATCACCGACTTCTGATATGACTCACGTAGGACGGTCGACACTAGTCGATAGTACACTTTCGAAAGTACGGCACTAGTCAAAACAGCATCGCAGAGCGAAATTTCTCCTTAAAACCGAGGCGACAACACTCCCAAAAAGCGCCTCCATTTTTCAGCCCCATAAATAATTTACAAACTCCTAACACGTGAAAAGAAATCCGACTCCATTGCGCCCAAGAGGAACGCGCCGCGTTTTTCTTTTTGTTTCTGCGAAGAGGACAACCCGTCAACATCTCTCGCAGTTCTGACCTTATCCCGCCAAACGTCACATTTTCGCCGCCCGTAACCATATTGATAGCGTTATTTTATTCACCGACGTCCCCTCCTCGAAATTTTCACCCTCCCATCGATGCATTGCTCCCTTCCGATATTTTTTCCCAAAAATTTTCGAAGTCATCAATTTGTCATTCGATTGACGTGAGCGTCGTCGTGCCTCGTAGCAAGGCTCAGTAACGCCATCTGGGCAATTATTGTGTTCGGTGGTCTACCGACAGATGTCAGCAGCACTCAATGCTCCGCTTTCTTGTGGAAATAAAAATATAAGGGGAATAAAAAAGTGCTGACGAGGATGTGGAGATCGGGCTGGTCAGAGTCCGCAGAAGCGAAACCAAGCTCTGAGATGAACAAAAAGGAAGAAAATCCTACGTGAAGGTAAAAATAAGAAAGAAATGCGGTCTAAGGGAGAAATGGAAGAGTCGGTAAAAAGGAATAAAAAGACGATAAAAGGAATATAGCTGAGAGCAAATAGGTCAAAATGGATCCCGTCAGAGGTCAGTTTATTGGGAAACCGGGAAATGACAGAGTGTAAGGTATAATTTTTTGTTTATAACAAGCGTAAAATATAACGCGCGGCTCGGGTAACTGCTTTGTTAAAAATCGTCTCTTGCACGAATGCTTCAAAGGGGGACTTTTCGGTAAAAAAAGAGTGGCGTTATTACTACAACGAATCCGACACAATCTATCAATAGCAATTTCGAGGATTATTGCGAAATTACTTTAGCATACGCTTTCGAGTGTTGATTTATTTGATCTTTAAAATAGAGTATTCCTGATGAAAATGTTGATCAGACCGTTAATCATACACAATAAGCCAATGATGCTTAATTTAAATGAAAATTACAGGACTTCGTTACCGGCGTACATATCTGAAAGGAATCGTAACACATTGTTTTCTTTGAGAGGTAAAATAGATGAACTTCACGTACCACTTTTTCACGTAAATCAAAGACAGAGACAGACATTTACGACTCAATCAACCGTGCAATGAATTAAAAGTTTTATAACAGAACTACGCTTCAGCTTAGATTCAATATTAGAACTCTCGTTCCTCAACATTTTATAGCGATTCACTTTATGTTTTATATAGAAAAAAGTTTATCAGAACAGAAGAATTGAGGCATCAGTATAATTTTGAAACTGGTAGTGCATTGGAAGTGACAATACTGGAATGAAGCCATTTAAAAGTAATTTTTGTTAAGTAAAAATATCTCAAGTTCGGTAGATAAATAAAATTAAATTCTTTATGATTAAGACTTAAATGCATGAAAAAATGCTTATCATAGAGGAATAAATTAAACCTACCAATGTCACTGACTACCTATAACCCACACAAAACAGCATTACCAAAAATACTTTTAATTCAATTTTTGAGAGATGGTTGAGTTCGTCTTTGCACTTCTGAAATAGCATGGCTTAAAAATATTTATTAATAAGTTTGTATCTTTTCTACTTCAATTCTTTTACAGATTTTTTGTCATATAAGCTACCGCGGCCAAATTTTTATATTTGCGGAAAGCTATACTTAGATTAATAGCCACATATATGCTTTAAATAAATTAGCATTGCTATCTGCATTACTACTTTTACTTTTCCACGATTTTGAAAAAATGTCAACGCTGATATTGCAGTAGAGCGATTCTTAAAAGGATATTCAAATATATATTTCCGATGAGCTGATATGATCAAGCAAAATTGGCTACGCTATGATGATTGGCAGTGGAACGATAAAGATGGAAGCAAGACCCGTTAATAGAAAAGTCATTCTAAACTATAAAGTATAAAACAGTTTTGGAATGTCTGCGTAGAATGAAGATCGTTTAAACACCTTTTCTTCAACTTTTTTTTCCACCCGAGATGTTTTTAGTTACTATAATTATACTATGCAAACTAACTATCAATAGATTCGAAAGAAAAACGTATAAAACGATTCAGCCCAATAGACTAAAGGTTGGTGTATTCGGCAATAATCGCCTTAATAATCACATTAAGGAAACGATGGTTCTTAGCGATTGAAGATGAAAGATCAGCTTTTGTAAGATCCCAAAATGCTGTAATGTATAACATACTTCAAAGTAAACGCAGACTTAAAATTTAAACGAAAGTTAACGCGAACAAATGTATAGATACATTTATTCCTGAAGGTAATACAATGAAATTGGAAAAATTGAGATTTGAAAGACCTTCCGCGAAAAAAATCAGCATAGTAATTTTCTCTACATCCTACAAATACCTACATTATAACCCATTTTAGAAAATAACAACCCTGGAACGATTCTGATTCTACCATTAATATAAAATGCTGGAATGTATTTACGAATGGACGTTTTTCTCCCTAAAGGACTCCCTGCTCATAATATCCAGTTTTATGAAAGCGAATCTGCGCCTTCAAAATAATACGTTATTTTTAACGATCCATAATCTCAATGTAATATTCAGGATTAGAAAATGCAATAAAAAGAACAATATCCTAAATTAAAGAAAACGTGCTTTCATTAATGTACGTTATTTTATACGAATTGGATTTCTCGCATTCGAAAGTATATCCTATGTCTGAGATGTTTCAACGTCAATAACCCAAATAAACACTACGGATACGACATTTCGATTAAGTAAATATTTCAAAAATTGGTTTCGGGCGGGAGAGCCGCCGGATGGAAATATGTTTGTTTTGAAAGGCTTCGACAAGTTTTCATATTTGCTGTGTGTTGCGAAATTAAGTTTAAAAATACGTTCCATATTGGATTTTGATGTTTACGTTTAATAAAACGATGTAAGATAAAAATCGTTATTAGTTTTTGCTAAACGAATGATACGCCGATGCTTTAACTGAATTCATTGCCAACGTTATAGTTATTTCAAATAGAGAATCATAATGTTATTTTTGAACATATTAAATGTCATAAGAAACGGAAAATGTAATAAAAAAATCGAACTACTATACTTATAACCACAGTTCACATAAAGAGAGTAAATCGCTTATAGCGTAATGCAATATGCAGGGATAAACCACTGACTTCTGTTTCACAGCGAAAACTTCATTAAAAGACGAATTATGTAGTTCCTCTTTAAGACTTCCTCGCATTTATGCCCAAAATAAAAATTTATTTCAAAGCAAAACAAGCGTAAGGAATTATTGCAAAGACATAACATGTTTACAAAGGTTATTTTTCTGACAGGACTCTCTCATACAAATCTGCCAGCATTCCCAAAGGACTGATTGACCGAAGGGAAATGGAAATCAGCATTACCAGTTGAAAACGATCATGGAATTCTTCTCGGATACTTAATGTAAAGATATGTTTTCAATTACGCAATTGATTAGAATAATCATAACTTCAAGAAATAATTGATAATTGTTTAAAACTTTTAGTAAATTATATTAAATTCCCACAGATGAATATTAGTAGTAGTATTGTTGAAAGTGCTTCAACATCTAAGGTCATTTCGCACGTAGGCCGCCAGCGTGATTCGAACCCGGGACCGCTTTCATCGAAGACGAACCCCTCAGCCCTCTTGGCTATTAGAGAGCCCACGGATGAATATTTGAACACTAAACATACAAAGACTAGTTTAAAACAATTTTTCACGAAGATATTGACATTTAAAATTATTGTGTAAACAATATTTAATAAATTCCACTTAAGTCCAATTGAAAATTTTCTGAATTCAAAANCTAATGCCAATCCCCGCGCAAACCTTGAATGAGTAACATGGACATAAAATAGTCAACTGTTACCAAATGAGGTTAATGACGATAGCGGTTAATTAAAATTTACGAGTATTAAATTTATTATGGAATGTATATTTAAAATAAAATATTCAGTTATAAAATAATTCGTTATTCGTAGAACAATTTTGTTTTTGCGATAACCGCAACAGGAAATTATGACTGATATCTAAAACTTTGTTCTATACTTACAAACCGCTAAGTAATACCAACTTGATGTTTACCTAGCTCAAACGATCCAAAAAATAAACTATGAAACTTCATCCCCTTTTTGTAAAATATTCTAATCTTGAGAGTAGCGAAAAATCTTCGGAATATGATCATGTGGATAATATTTTTATAGAAGGAACGCAGCGGAGCGGATAAGAAGCTTACAAAATGAATGGCGGGAGAAGGAGAGAAAGAGAAAAAAGAGGGATAAAAAGACGAAATAAAGAAATAGAATGGTCGTAAAAAGGAACGGGAGGCGGTGGCTTCCGGGAGGAAGAGATAGAAATGAATGGAAATATAGCGGAGCTGAAACCCAACTTTTCCCTCGCAAGAGTTTCACCGAAGAGCACAAAAGCATGAAAAGAGAAATAAATCAAAGTGGAGCGAAAAAATTTTAATAGCGCGAGGAAGAGGGGGCTGAAGATGGGAAAATTTAGGGGGTGAGATCGGTGCGAGGCAAGAGGCCGGAAAGAAACGTTCTTAATTTTTCGGCCGACAAATGTCTCTGGATTACGCCCATCCCATACCCCAACCCAGCGCTCGAGAGTCATCTTTTGAAACCACTGCTTAAAATGTCTTCCGCTTCTCCCCTCTTCTAACTTTCGCATTTGGAAACTAACCAGTCTTAACCTAGAGAGGTTTTCCAACAATACACATCTGGAAACTAAACTATAAATGTTGTTTTCAAAGCGATCTTCAGCATAGACCACTCTCCTTTGCTTGCGCATTTCTATCTTCAAACTAAAAATGTATGCTGATTTTCAGCGCCAAGAAGAACATGTTTGTGAACAAAAATCTAATTGCACTGTCAAAAATGTGCATTTAATTTAATTAATTTAAATGTAATTTAATTAATGCATGAAAAAATGCTTATCATAGAGGAATAAATTAAACCTACCAATGTCACTGACTACCTATAACCCACACAAAACAGCATTACCAAAAATACTTTTAATTCAATTTTTGAGAGATGGTTGAGTTCGTCTTTGCACTTCTGAAATAGCATGGCTTAAAAATATTTATTAATAAGTTTGTATCTTTTCTACTTCAATTCTTTTACAGATTTTTTGTCATATAAGCTACCGCGGCCAAATTTTTATATTTGCGGAAAGCTATACTTAGATTAATAGCCACATATATGCTTTAAATAAATTAGCATTGCTATCTGCATTACTACTTTTACTTTTCCACGATTTTGAAAAAATGTCAACGCTGATATTGCAGTAGAGCGATTCTTAAAAGGATATTCAAATATATATTTCCGATGAGCTGATATGATCAAGCAAAATTGGCTACGCTATGATGATTGGCAGTGGAACGATAAAGATGGAAGCAAGACCCGTTAATAGAAAAGTCATTCTAAACTATAAGGTATAAAACAGTTTTGGAATGTCTGCGTAGAATGAAGATCGTTTAAACACCTTTTCTTCAACTTTTTTTTCCACCCGAGATGTTTTTAGTTACTATAACTATACTATGCAAACTAACTATCAATAGATTCGAAAGAAAAACGTATAAAACGATTCAGCCCAATAGACTAAAGGTTGGTGTATTCGGCAATAATCGCCTTAATAATCACATTAAGGAAACGATGGTTCTTAGCGATTGAAGATGAAAGATCAGCTTTTGTAAGATCCCAAAATGCTGTAATGTATAACATACTTCAAAGTAAACGCAGACTTAAAATTTAAACGAAAGTTAACGCGAACAAATGTATAGATACATTTATTCCTGAAGGTAATACAATGAAATTGGAAAAATTGAGATTTGAAAGACCTTCCGCGAAAAAAATCAGCATAGTAATTTTCTCTACATCCTACAAATACCTACATTATAACCCATTTTAGAAAATAACAACCCTGGAACGATTCTGATTCTACCATTAATATAAAATGCTGGAATGTATTTACGAATGGACGTTTTTCTCCCTAAAGGACTCCCTGCTCATAATATCCAGTTTTATGAAAGCGAATCTGCGCCTTCAAAATAATACGTTATTTTTAACGATCCATAATCTCAATGTAATATTCAGGATTAGAAAATGCAATAAAAAGAACAATATCCTAAATTAAAGAAAACGTGCTTTCATTAATGTACGTTATTTTATACGAATTGGATTTCTCGCATTCGAAAGTATATCCTATGTCTGAGATGTTTCAACGTCAATAACCCAAATAAACACTACGGATACGACATTTCGATTAAGTAAATATTTCAAAAATTGGTTTCGGGCGGGAGAGCCGCCGGATGGAAATATGTTTGTTTTGAAAGGCTTCGACAAGTTTTCATATTTGCTGTGTGTTGCGAAATTAAGTTTAAAAATACGTTCCATATTGGATTTTGATGTTTACGTTTAATAAAACGATGTAAGATAAAAATCGTTATTAGTTTTTGCTAAACGAATGATACGCCGATGCTTTAACTGAATTCATTGCCAACGTTATAGTTATTTCAAATAGAGAATCATAATGTTATTTTTGAACATATTAAATGTCATAAGAAACGGAAAATGTAATAAAAAAATCGAACTACTATACTTATAACCACAGTTCACATAAAGAGAGTAAATCGCTTATAGCGTAATGCAATATGCAGGGATAAACCACTGACTTCTGTTTCACAGCGAAAACTTCATTAAAAGACGAATTATGTAGTTCCTCTTTAAGACTTCCTCGCATTTATGCCCAAAATAAAAATTTATTTCAAAGCAAAACAAGCGTAAGGAATTATTGCAAAGACATAACATGTTTACAAAGGTTATTTTTCTGACAGGACTCTCTCATACAAATCTGCCAGCATTCCCAAAGGACTGATTGACCGAAGGGAAATGGAAATCAGCATTACCAGTTGAAAACGATCATGGAATTCTTCTCGGATACTTAATGTAAAGATATGTTTTCAATTACGCAATTGATTAGAATAATCATAACTTCAAGAAATAATTGATAATTGTTTAAAACTTTTAGTAAATTATATTAAATTCCCACAGATGAATATTAGTAGTAGTATTGTTGAAAGTGCTTCAACATCTAAGGTCATTTCGCACGTAGGCCGCCAGCGTGATTCGAACCCGGGACCGCTTTCATCGAAGACGAACCCCTCAGCCCTCTTGGCTATTAGAGAGCCCACGGATGAATATTTGAACACTAAACATACAAAGACTAGTTTAAAACAATTTTTCACGAAGATATTGACATTTAAAATTATTGTGTAAACAATATTTAATAAATTCCACTTAAGTCCAATTGAAAATTTTCTGAATTCAAAATTATATATTAATTTATAATAATNCCTTTGAAACGGAGCACCACTTTTTCCATACGGCGTTTGTAACGCTCGTCTTGCAAAAAGTTGAGCTCTCCAGGTTTAAAGGCAATCCTTAAATTTACGCTCAAAGCGTCGAATAAGGGTAAGAGATAAGAGTCGAGGCGATAGCGAGAAAAATGGGAAAGGGTACAATACGATGGAATAATATCCAAAAGTTAAAAAGGTAAACGGTGAAGAAAACAGAGATAAATAAACAAAACATCATATGTGATTTAAAAACAAAGCAGATAGGTAAATAACGTTAGCAGCTGAGATCCAAAATAATAATGAGATAAACACTTAAGAAAATATTTTCCTAACCTTAAGAATTACATGCTTTGGAAAGATACTTTAACAGAACGAATTCTCATCCTTCCACATATACTATTCTAATGCCAATCCCCGCGCAAACCTTGAATGAGTAACATGGACATAAAATAGTCAACTGTTACCAAAATTTTACCGCGGTCTCTCTCATACCTTATCAACAAATTTCTTTCTAAGATCAGCCTTAGTTCACCGCATCTCTCACATGACCGGTAAATTCTGTAGCATATTTGATAGGTTGATTAAAATAATAAGTACCAAATATATAAAAGTAAAAATAAATGTGTAAAATATTAAGGTAGGCAAAAAAACTGGCACAGGTGGATAAGTTCTCCTAATTGGATAGTGTTCTTCCTTGGGATGGAAGGTGTATGGATGAGATACAAAAAAGAATAGCTGTAGCCAAAGAAAGATTCATGGAGCGAGAACTGATGACGAAAGGCCGTGAGAAAGATAACAGGAGAATAATTGTAAGACTAAACTGAAAATAGGAAGCAAGGCAACAGAAAGAGGGGAAAACATTTTTTTTTATTATATGAGGTTTTTTACCGGGTAATGAATGAAAGGGTGTACATTTGGAATATTAGGACACGAGAACCTACTGAGCGGTATCGACTCACGTCATGCACCATTGAGGAGTGCTTTTCAATTTTCGTAATGGTCCGTCGTAGTAAAACGCTTCCAACTTTTCTTACCTCTTAGCCCTTACAGAAAATAACGCTTCTTTGAATTTTAAGAAGCATAGAAAGCATTCGCAAATTTCCAAATGTGCAAAATGAAACGAAATAATTTAAGAAAATTTAGCTCTCGATCCTTTGTAGAAGACTTGTTTCTCAAATATATTTTCTCTCAGCATTTCATCTTTTCCGCAATCATCTCATATTCACATCTCCTTCCTTATTTATTACCATATTTTGTGTCCTATTTAATATTTGTCCATCCTTATGCAGGTACATCTTCTTATGTTTTCGCTTTAAATCTCTTTCCGTTCCCTCCTACTAATTCTCATTCAAATATCCGAGATAAATTTAATAAATGGCACAGAACTGTATTTTTAGAATATCACCATTCCTGAGCTATATAATTCTAAATAATCACTCAGTACCCTTGTAATATTATCAATATTTTGCCATACTCGTTTCAAACTGTTGCGCCTGCTCTTTGCACCGAAAAGGATCCTTAAAAGATTTATCTAAAGATTAGGATTTCTTGTTCCAAATGTAAACGATGATTTTACTAAAACAATGTACGTGCCATTCATTAAATTAACAAATTCTTACATATTAGCACATCAGCAGTCTCATAAATAGCTAACGCACACAATTATGATGATGCTAGATTGGCTAGTGAAATGTACATTGGTTGTGACAATCTATTTCTAGTGGTTCGATAAATTGCATCCCTTAATGTGCAAATTTCTGGAATATAAATTCAACCAAAATAAATTAGGTAAATTTGAATTTATTATATTAAGATAGCTCTTTTTCCTAAAATTATTCTTAAGGATTCGGAAGACTAAGTGGAATAACTGGAGGGGCTTAAATTTTCTTCAGGATACAGCCGCATATCAGGTCTTCAGGCACGAACCTCAGTTGGCAATAAATTTTGTTTGTAAGACTGGATACCATTGTAATATCTTTTCTTCCAGCGCCAAATTTAGCTCCTTCCAGCTTAGATTCCCCTAATGCAAGACTTCAAAACTGAAAAGGGTAAGAGGAAATCGCAGTTCCACAACCCCTCGTACGTTCTTGGCATACGAAATTAAGTTCCCGATCTCCTTGCGTACCACCAAAAATCTGCATGTAAATAACCTTAAGAAATTTCATCAATTTTTTTAAATATGCGTAGAACTTAGAAAATTGTCTCGGATTAAGAGGCCAAGCATAAAATCCGCAATAACTTATGATTGAAAAAAATGTCATTAAGAATAAGAAGAAATGGCATAAAAATTCTGACGGGTTACCATATACATTGAACTCCAGATGTTTGTCGGAGGAATATCCAGACACGCTTTTTTACTCTTTGTCGATATTCTTATCTTTTTTACATTAAAAAACAGATAGCACAAAGTATTTTCGCGCTCTAATACAAGAAGGCTTTATGTATGAACTTTTCTATGGAGCAGTGGCAATTCAACTTTAATGACAGTATCGCTACTACAAAAATCTGCGTTTGGACAAAGAAAACTCTTAAGGAGTCCATGAAACAGCCAAAATAAACGGAATAAACGTGAAAATGATAACAAATTGTTTATTTACGTACTTTATGAATCTTATAAGAAATAAAAGTGAACGTTTGGATTATGTCTATTTTCTAATTATGCATGCATCATCTTTCTACCAATAGTAGTAGTAATATTGTTAAAAGTGCTTCGACAGCTTAGCTCATTTCGCACGTTGGCTCCCACCGGGAATCGAACTCGGGATCGCTTTCACTGAAGTCGAACGCGTTCTTTCTACCAATAGCTCGACAAATGGAGAGTTCACTGTATTATCATTCGATTTAATCAAATAATAACCAGAGATAGTGTCACAAACAAGGCAAGAGTTCTCAACCAATGTAGCGCATACCAATGTGGCTTCTGTAAAAAATGGTACGCTAATAACAGTATATTGACCTTATTGATTTATAAAATAATAAAAACAGAGTTTTCCATTGTAACAAAAATTGATAACAAGGTAATGAAGAGACGCTTCATATGTTTGTCCACATCTTACAACCATTCACCCAGGACAATAATTAAAGTAAAGGATTTTCAATCCCTTTGAAACGTAGCACCACTTTTTCCATACGGCGTTTGTAACGCTCGTCTTGCAAAAGGTTGAGCTCTCCAGGTTTAAAGGCAATCCTTAAATTTAAGCTCAAAGCGTCGAATAAGGGTAAGAGATAAGAGTCGAGGCGATAGCGAGAAAAATGGGAAAGGGTACAATACGATGGAATAATATCCAAAAGTTAAAAAGGTAAACGGTGAAGAAAACAGAGATAAATAAATAGAACATCATATGTGATTTAAAAACAAAGCAGATAGGTAAATAACGCTAGCAGCTGAGATCCAAAATAATAATGAGATAAACACTTAAGAAAATATTTTCCTAACCTTAAGAATTACATGCTTTGGAAAGATACTTTAACAGAACGAATTCTCATCCTTCCACATATACTATTCTAATGCCAATCCCCGCGCAAACCTTGAATGAGTAACATGGACATAAAATAGTCAACTGTTACCAAAATTTTACCGCGGTCTCTCTCATACCTTATCAACAAATTTCTTTCTAAGATCAGCCTTAGTTCACCGCATCTCTCACATGACCGGTAAATTCTGTAGCATATTTGATAGGTTGATTAAAATAATAAGTACCAAATATATAAAAGTAAAAATAAATGTGTAAAATATTAAGGTAGGCAAAAAAACTGGCACAGGTGGATAAGTTCTCCTAATTGGATAGTGTTCTTCCTTGGGATGGAAGGTGTATGGATGAGATACAAAAAAGAATAGCTGTAGCCAAAGAAAGATTCATGGAGCGAGAACTGATGACGAAAGGCCGTGAGAAAGATAACAGGAGAATAATTGTAAGACTAAACTGAAAATAGGAAGCAAGGCAACAGAAAGAGGGGAAAACATTTTTTTTAATTATATGAGGTTCTTTATCGGGTAATGAATGAAAGGGTGTACATTTGGAATATTAGGACACGAGAACCTACTGAGCGGTATCGATTCATGCCATGCACCATTGAGGAGTGCTTTTCAATTTTCGTAATGGTCCGTCGTAGTAAAACGCTTCCAACTTTTCTTACCTCTTAGCCCTTACAGAAAATAACGCGTCTTTGAATTTTAAGAAGCATAGAAAGCATTCGCAAATTTCCAAATGTGCAAAATGAAACGAAATCATTTAAGAAAATTTTGCTCTCGATCCTTTGTAGAAGACTTGTTTCTCAAATATATTTTCTCTCAGCATTTCATATTTTCCGCAATCATCTCATATTCACATATCCTTCCTTATTTATTACCATCTTTTGTGTCCTATTTAATATTTGTCCATCCTTATGCAGGTACATCTTCTTATGTTTTCGCATTAAATATTTGTAACCTCTCTTTCCGTTCCCTCCTACTAATTCTCATTCAAATATCCGAGATAAATTTAATAAATGGCACAGAACTGTATTTTTAGAATATCACCATTCCTGAGCTATATAATTCTAAATAATCACTCAGTACCCTTGTAATATTATCAATATTTTGCCATACTCGTTTCAAACTGTTGCGCCTGCTCTTTGCACCGAAAAGGATCCTTAAAAGATTTATCTAAAGATTAGGATTTCTTGTTCCAAATGTAAACGATGATTTTACTAAAACAATGTACGTGCCATTCATTAAATTAACAAATTCTTACATATTAGCACATCAGCAGTCTCATAAATAGCTAACGCACACAATTATGATGATGCTAGATTGGCTAGTGAAATGTACATTGGTTGTGACAATCTATTTCTTGATGGTATTGGAGCACTCCTTTATTGAACTTTGAACGTTAATGGCAATTGAGATAAATATTTACGTAAGCCACAATAAGGACGGGAAGCTTACATGTTATTACAGAAAATGTGCCTTTATTAATCTTATTTTCAAATGAAATATTCTATTTTATGTTAAGTGACCACTAAATGTGGAGTGCATATTGATATTTCTGAAAATTATTGAAAGGTAGCTCTGAACTGATATAAAATCGTAAACATCTTTGCAAAAACATTGATAGTAAAATTAAGATATTCGCTGGCGACACGGTAATCTATAGGGAAATAGGAAGTTCAAATAATAGATCAAATAATAGATTAATCCTGTCGAATGATTTGGGTAAAATTCTGAAATGGTGAGATGATTTGCAATTAGAGCTCAATATAGACAAATGTTCGGTAATTAATTTCTTCGAAAAGAAAAATGCCAATGATTATTCGTACCTCCGAGGGAAAACTTTATTAACAGTAGAATCAGTAAAATACCTTGGATTTACCCTCACAATAAACATAACATTACCCTCACAATAAACTTAAACACACATTTGTAAGCCCTTAAGAAACTCGGATTGGTTGAGAGAATAGTCGTTAGGAGCGAAGAAAAAGTCCGTGAACGAGGTTACGTTGCGTTGGTCAGGGCACACCTTGAGTATGTGTGTAGTGTATGGGATCCTGCAGAAAAGAGTTATATTCGAGAATTAGAAAAAGTGCAGCGAAAGCCGATGCTTCGCTTCAAAAAAACAGGTACGAGAACGCTATTTTACGTAGTTAATTTTGTCGTTTGTTAATAAACACTAAGATATCTGAGAAATTACGGATTAAAAACTTAATACTACAATTTAACTGCCAGAATTTTGGCTCTCGTACAATCTCGTACAAAATCTGGGATTTCGGCTTTCATTATCATCATTCGATCCTAGTTAACAAAAAAGATCATCGGAATCATCTCACGCGTTATTGATAAAGTACTAAAAGAAAAGGAATACACCTTAAAACTATAACATACACGACGATAAATTAGAACATATTTTAGCACTCCAATCAACGCCGCTGAGTGAAATGACATTTTATGTCTTACCTCACGTGCAATAGTTGATTTCGATTACATTTTCCTCCAGGGTATGTGCTGCGGTATGGTGCTTCTAAATTCCCCATTCCCCTTCCTTTCTCGAATCTACACCGCTAAGGTTAAAACCATTTCTTTCCTCAGCGCATAACATTTCTAACCAAGCAACCTCTTTCAATTTATATGTATTCTCTATATCCTACTACGTACCCTATGCGCACATAGCTAGCCACACTCTAAGCCCCTCCAGCCACCATTTTGGTCCATTTTATCTCCCTTCTAGGAAATCTACCTTTCACCGGCTCTTTATCACTTTTCACTCCAAGCCTAAATTTACTTAGTCAATTCCTCGGTTAATTTATTTCCACCTACCCGTTTTCCCTCGTTTGACAAACTCTTTTCTTATCTTAGGACTGGTTTGCATGTCGTTTAGCAAGCAGTGGAAATGCCATATACTACCGGCGTTTTGCTCCCACAGAGATATAAATGGGGCTTAACGTTGACCGTTCTCTTGTTTTCCTTATGAGTTGTCCATTCCAAGCGTAGTTAATTCCGGGAGATTCCGGGAGACAATTTACCGCATAAGTCAAACTACCTTAGAATATGTGTGATTTGTTTATGAGCAGCATACATGTGCAATTTGATCACAATCGAACTAGCTCTACCCAGAGACAACATTTTCAGCGATTCCACCCGATTTTCACGAATTAGTAAAAGAAATTAGCAAATATTATAATTATCCAAAGACATTTTTTACACATCTCTACGTAAGACAGCTTAAAGTTCGCGAAAAGACTGCCGAAGTTAAAATACAGAAGAAAATATGTCGCGGAAGTCTGTAAATGCTTGTAAGAACTGTAAGGCGAACCTAGTTGAGTAGAAGCGGGAAAAGTATTCCTCAATCCGGTGAATTTGAGAGATTTAGAAAACCCTATTTTTGGGGCATAATTGCAACTGTTTCCGAAGGAATCTAGCAACAATTGCAGAAGCTTGTTCCCTCATACGAAAGTCACGATCTGCGTCATTGTTATCTTCTTGAAAATAACTGGTTTATTCATTATGTACCAGTCTTCATTATTATAGATAAATAACTTACCGTGGATGTAGAAAAATGTTGTTATTCACTTAGTATGAACAATACCTAACTTTATGCCCAATGATGAATGACCAAATTGAATGTCAATATTGCGCATTACTCACACCTCAGTAGTACGTGTTATCTCAGCAGTAGTGTAACATAAATACACGTAAAGTTTGGGAAACAGTTTTATAACATATCTTGCTTACATAATACCGTTTACGGTTGAACTAGTACCTTAATTGCTTCCTATTCACAGATGAATGTAATCATTCTGAATCAAGGTAATTTCTTTATTGACGTGTGCATGAACAAGATTAATTGCGAGAAAAAATAAATGAAAGATACTTTTTCTTTTGTTATTTACTAAAAGTCAATCGAAAAACAATCTATCCATCGAGAAAGACAGAAGGAGCAATAGTTACCATTATAAAAATCAAATGAATCAAGACGCTAAATTGACGGAAAATTTGCGAAACAAGGAGCTCAAATTCATAAGGCAAATCTTCACCTCGCCACATCCGCATCAAAAGACACGAAGTGGGCCCAAAACGTGGGCGCTCTTAATTATTATCCTCTTATATAATAGTATCCCCTTTTCTTTATCTCAGCACCGACGCTAATCCGATAAGACTAAAGAAACTCCGCTTAGCTATTTGAGTCCTCCTACACGAAAACGTCCCACATACGCAGCACCTTCTGCTGCCATCTCTTTCCGGCCCTCTCTCCCCAAACCCTCCTCTTTTCCCCTTAACCCATCTGCCACCCACTCACCAAAACTTCTACACTTTGGAGGCCCTTCCAAATCGTGTGATCCATTCATTTAACTTCTCTTATCCCCGTGGCCCTCTGACCCTCCGTCAGCTCTTCCACGAATCCCAATCTATTCAAGGAATTCTTATCTTACGCTATAGCGTCGTTTCACTTCTTCGTTCTCCCGACCGCCACATCCTCAGGAAATCATTCCGACACTCATCCAACGCTTTCAATGGAAATACAACTATACTTACTAACCTACTTGGGCCTCCTTGATCTCGGTGTGTTTTAACGGGTGACCGCCCACGCGTTCTTAATCCACATCCTACTTCTTTAACTCCAACTCCATGAAACCTCCGCGTATTTGAGAATATTCCAGTAATTCCTTCCCACCGCGTAAATCTCCAGGAAGATATATCTGCACGGAAAGCGATACGGAAGCGGTACTTGTTACTTCAAAACGGAATATATGACGATCGTTTGAGGATTACTCTGATCCTTAGCAACCGCGTGAGATAACCATGAGAAACATTTCGCGTCCTCAAAGCATCTCGAGAGGCTCAAATAGGATTTTCCTTATTTAAATCTTTCTGAGATATTCATTCAATTATTCAATACCACAGAGTTGTGGTCTCCATTGCTCCGGTAATCGAATATCAGGTTTACAGAACTGTAATATACGTATCTGTTTAGTTTTGATAAACCCATAAGGCCCTTAAGGAGTAAAACACAAGAGTATCGCTAACCGATAAAATTTTAAATTAGGGCACAGCTTTAAACTAACCTGACCTCATTACCTAAGCACCGGAGCAGAGGATTTAAAAATAACTTCCATTTTGGAATATCAATGCACTGAGTTTAATCAAAAGTCATGTAAATATACGGTTTAATCTTAGACTAGATTACTCCTGCAATTTATTAGTTCCTGAATCTTCATTTGGTTAATACGTGTGGTTTACCAAAACACAGAGGTTAATTAATTTCATTGTATAAAATATTAACGAAACGGGTACCTACTAATTGATCTGGAAACAAAATTTTTCTCAATCAGCAACAAATCATAAGTCCGGTTCGTGCAAATGATGAGAAGTAGCTGATCCGATTACAATTTATAATTACGTTTGTTATATATAAAGCTGAATTTATAAAATGTAATATTTTATCATTTTAGGAAAATATGAATGTATAATCGATAACTCAAATCCAGGAAGAATCAATTATCTTATTGAGGGGTGGCTCTACATCTGCGTGTAGATTTCTTTTTTTTTTTTTGAAAATCGATCCTATAGTAAAATAAAACAGTTAACATGTAAAGCTTATTACTGTGCTATAGTCGCGGTGGGTTAGTTGCTGTATAGATAGAATAATTTAGAGATTTGATAATCTTTTCCTTTTATTTACAACCTTTTTATGGAGTTGTTTTATTTGACCTTCACATTTTTACATTTATTAAACTGTACTATTAGATGAAATTTATGGAGAGGAGCAATTTTATGTGAAACCCAAAATTATACTTCAACCTTATTTAATTTCCTCAGATTCTAATATTTTTTTAAAATGATAACATGCTTAAGATTTCCTGTATCGTGTCTGAAATATAAAAAAATTCAGAACTCGATTCCATATCTAACATGTAAATAAAAGAATATACCGAGTCACGAGGTATGAAGAAGAATCCAATTCTATTGAAACTAAGGTCGACATCTGCATCATGTTTAGTCATAAACTTCGGCAGGAATAATCTAGACGGAAGAAGATGAAAAAACTTACAGCACTCATGTAGACAGGCGAGAGCGTTGATAATATGAAGGTGCCTTAAGTTTCTAAAGAAATATTCGTACGAACTCGTACAAAGTGGCACCTATAAGCTACAGCAGCTTAACATGACCCGAAAATTATTTTATACGGAACACGGTTTAGAAAAAACACTTCGCTATAACTTCGTCAGGGGCTACTTAACAAACGTAGAGTATAATGAAAGAGTTAAAACAATCATAGAGGGTATAAAAGATAAAATGGTTTCTGGCGTAGAGAGAATTTATTTCGCCTAAGTCGCTGGAATTTAAAACATGACCAATCATCCACAAACAGCCGGCGAAATTTTTCCCACTCTGCGACTACCAGAGCAGTAGGTTATTAGTGGAGAATTGCATATTGGGTTGACAAAGGCCTATTGACTTGAACGGCCAGACACGTGTATATTCCTTTATTACTTTAGAGCAAGGAATATATCCAGATAGTCTCGAGTGAATCCGTCATACACAGAGCTGATGTCTATTGTGAGTAGGGACAAGACAATACAAGGATGAGAAACCAAAATGTAAAATTTATCAGTATTCCAAAGTGAATTTCGCCGGGTTTAGCGATAAATGAATACCAATTTTAAATCATTCTCGGGGAAGGAAGTGAATAGGAAAGGTGAGTGCTCGGGTTTTTATCTTATCTGAAGGCGTGGGGGGGATTAAGTGTGGGCGGAGGAGGTGTGGGTGGGGTTTTTCTGTTGTGACGTCGGTAAGTATTTGGTACAGATACGTAAACGACATATATGCCATATTCGCCTCATCGAAGAGTACTACCGACGAGCTTAAAAAAACTGAACAGCCAGTTTTACACCATAATTTTCACTTGAGAAGAAGAAACAGATGGCACGTGACCATTATTAGATTTACAAATTACTAGAACACTAAACAAACTGAAGTTTAGCGTATACTACAAACCTACACACACAGAAATGTACATCCCAAAAGATTCAAACCACCACATAACACACAAATTAGCCCACTTCCACTCCATGATAAACAGACTTCTAAAAATACCACTATCACAAAAAGATTTCAAGAAAAAACTATCCCACATCAAAAATGACGCACAATAAAATGGATACTACAAATCCGTGGTCAATAACATTCTTAAGAAACACAGACATAAACTCAAAGTGAAACAACACACAACCCTAGTCTCAACTCAAAACAAAAAGCATAACTTCCTAAAATTACACTATGCACCAGGGAAAAGCGACAAATCGAAGCATATTTTCTCAAAATTCGACCTAACCCCAGTATTCGTCAACAACAACAAACTATCCAACCTCCTTCACAATCCAAAAGACAACATCCCAACAATACACAAATTAGGAATCTACGAAATATCATACCAAGACTGTGATAAAGTTTACGTCGGGCAAAGTACACGAAAATTAGAAACCAGATTTAACGAGCACTTAGCTCACTTCAGAAACAACCAGATTAACAAATCAAGCGTGGCGCAACACACAACAAAACGGTCACAGAATTAATCTAGACAACCTTAAGTTAAAGACTTCTGTACAAAAAAAACTCCAAACTAGATGCTTATGAAAGTATTCTCGCTCACCAAAACAGAAGCCGGCTAATGAATAACGATTTAGGCCCGATTCCGAACTCTCCTCTATACATACTCCTCGACCACCCTCAGAGAAGTAGGAAAGAACCCTCACCCTCCTTCCAGACGTCATAACGAAAAAAACCCACCCACTTCTTCCACCCCACACCTTCACACTAGATAAAAGCTTGACCGCCCTCTGAAATGAAAGAGCCCTCACCCTCCTTACCGACGTCGCAACAGAAAAGCTTCACCCACACTTATCCCCCCCCACACCTTCAGAAAAGATAGAAGACCGAACACTCACCTCTCCTATTCACTTCCTTTGTGGAGACCCCCTGAGGATGGAGGCTTTGTCTCCGAAATGATCATTGGGCCTTCCCAGAAATCGGTAATCCGAAGCTTCCCGTTTGTCTTTGAGAGCGAGTCCCGCTTACCGAAAGACGGCTTACGGAGTGTTTTAAACCTCTAATTGCTATGATCTATTGAAATTACTTTGTCACGTAGCTGTTTACATCATCAATCCACGTATCAAGTTCGATTTCTTTCGGGAATATGTTGCCTATTTACGATTTTTGATTTCATTGCGATATTTTAAAGAGTCCTTATTTTTATCATAAAGTTTCTCGTGATTTTAAAAATGGCCTCTTTCAATAAACGAAAGTTACTGACAGAAACTGAAATACTTTCAGAGGTTTTTGACGCTAATTTGTCAGATGTTCCAAGCGAGATGGAGATGCGGATGATAGCGTTAATTATTGTTTTGATGGTTGTGAGAACAATTCTAGTGACAATTCGAGTGAAATAATTGGAATTCTAAAGGATAAGGACTCGATATATCCCACTAAATGGCTCAGGGATGACATTTGCTCTGTGTCTCTCGATGTGGTAGGTAGTTTATACTAACAGTGGTATATTGTATTTAAAAAATTAGGTTTAACGAATGAACATTATAGGAATAAGAGTACTTTTGTACTTTTGTTGTTTATTTTATGTACGGTATTATTTGTTTCGCTCGTTAATATCGAATTAATTATTTGTGCATGTGATTCATAGTTTTATCAAGATGATACATCATATAAAAAATTCATTTCACTCATATATTGCAAACTATCACTCTTATGTGGCTGTTACTTCCAAACAATAAACATTAAAAATAAATATTATAAACATGTTGATGAGTTTTAAACTCATTAATAGTTCACTGCAAAAAAATATCTGCCGGAAGTCCGGCCGCTGGGGTATATTGGACAAAACATTCCTGTTTTCAACGTGTTTAAAACGACAAATCATCATTCTCCTATCTGTGATTAACATACAACGAAATTTGGGAATAAAAGATCTCTCAAAATATCTACTGAAACCAACCAGGCTTTCAGGAAACTGTCCCACGAATGTATACTTTGGTAAATACAGAGCTTTACGGTGACAGACAATAGAGTGGATCCACTAGAGTGCATTTTGACAAGCTGTTTTCATAGTGAGGTAGAGATCCGGCGATTGTGTCCAGCTCTAGCAAACAATATAAGAGATTTTGCGCTCGTTATGCCTTGAATGCCAATTGTCAGCTAACCGGGGCTTTAGGTTGTCACCAGACTCACAAATGGATTCCTTGGGGTATAATTCGAAAAAGCACCTATTCTGTTTTCGGTGACCTTTGAGTAAAATCGCAACCGATTTCATCGTAGAGAGAACTTAATTAGTGCGAACTAACCATTTTCATAACGTACACTCATATATGCTGTACTTTCCGATCATGGCATTATACATTAAGAACCAATAGGACTGAATTATTCATTATTCATTTTAAACTTTCAAAAACCAGAAATAAAAAGAGGCATGGATCTTGTATGCAACCGATATCAGGAAATAATTCAATTTCCTATTCTAACGATGCAACCCATCACTTACATATCCATCACCAGTGATGTTTCCGGAATATTTGTGGAAGGCGACATGCTATTATGCATGCATCACAGAAGAATTAAGTGAAAAGCTTCGAAAGGGAAACGTCAAAATTTAATACGTGAGTACATGACTCCCGGATAGCCAAGTTGGTAGCGTGTTCGCCTTTAGCGAAAGCGGCTCCGGGTTCGATTACCGGTGTGGGCTTATATCTGCGAAATGAGATCTCAGCTTTCGAAGAACTTTAAGCAATAATACTAATATGAGAGTACAGAGCACATTGGATATTAGCAATGGCTATTACAGAATTTAAATCCGTACCATTCATCCCGAAGTATCAGCGAAGTTTAAACGATTAAAGAAGGGTGTTTCTTGCCGGAGGGGAGTGCAGTGCGACTGACATCCACCTAGTTGGGGAGAGTGCACTGAGTCTAAGGTAGGGTTCATTCTAGAGTATAATTTACCTAAGTAGGTTATTCATGAAAGTGGGTCCGGATGGGAAGTGCTCTCTGCCTGACACATATCCCTCAGCAACCACGCCGTTTGAACCTGAAACCACTGATTGCGAGGAAACCATGGGCAAATATGATATCTAAATATAATAACGTCGAGATCAAGATTATTAAAACTATTACAAGTACTTCTTAAGTACAGATTATACATAAATATAGTACAGATTTTGCTCATAACGGATTGCGCCTAATGCTGCAACCATTGAAAATGGGCTGAACTACGCCCACGTCACTACAACTCCGACATCCGTTGATTTTGCCTTTACCTCCAGTCATTAATTCACCTCTAGAGCAGCAGTTTAGAAGAGAAGCTACGAATAAGCATTTTTCGGAGTAAAAATCGAACAAGGGAGCGAAAAAGCGGAAGGGGTTTTTTCGCCTCTTTATCACTGGTGAATCGAAAATTAAACAAATAACTGGGACGTGAATTTTCTGATCGGCGGCGAGCAATTCATTCGGAGTAAAATCGAACACCTCTCGTTAAATTCGCCAATTGGAGGGCAAAAAATACTTCGCGTGAGGAAGAAACAAAATTTTCACGTAGTGCAGAATCACATATCATTTGGAATTTTCTAGCGTTTCGAAATTTTTAGAAGTTCCTTTTTTGGGAATGGTCTGCACGTGTATCAGAATTTAAAAGTCTCGGAAAGATGTTCCCCGATTACTTTCTCGTGCGGCAGACGAAATGAAAAACGTGAGACGCGAACATACGGTGGCATAAAAGCGACCGAAAAATCTGAATTTTAATGAGATGCGTTTTTCTTGAAGTGAATAGCAGTTTTCCTATTTTCTTACTCACACGTGCCACCGGGATAATATACCTGTTGATGTACAGCCTTTGATGTATACCTCTCTTGTTAGCGGAGTTATATTTGGATATTTAGATTCTGTTTAAGATTAGCAAGTGCTAATTGTGCAAAAGGAATAACAATTAAGGTCAAAATCCTTTCACTCGCATAACCAGGGGTTCTCAACTAAGGAAGATTTGGAGGAGTCTGGAACGAAATACGGAAAAATGTAAAGCTCTAAAGAGTATATACAATCAGGAGAATCGTATACATTGTTTACCTCACTCTCCTCCTTTTTAAAATCATTCGCTAAATTTCGTATTCTAAATCCGACTCTTAGGCAAACAAAAAAATTTGAACCTGTTAAAATTGAATATGCAACAAAGAATTACTATATGAGATGCTAAAATAATCCACAAATTAAAATAAGCCACATTAGCAGAGGAAACGGACATATTAAAGCTGAAAACTACCGTCATAAATTGAAAATTGGCCATTTCCGTTCCTACTGAGCACTACTGAACCACCCACACTATCTTGCAGGCACTAGGAAGTACTTACGGGAACTGGCGGATGAAACCTACACCCACGAACTCAAGATGCTCAAGCGCAAGGTGGTGCGATTTGTTAAGAGCATTGCAGAGTTTCCTTTTGGAGAAATCGAGAATCATAAGAATATATAAAGATTAGATATTGGATTGCGACAGGTAAACGAATAAAGAGACAAAGAGTACGCTTATAGAACACCCGTATATCCAACTCCACGAACAACAGAAAAACAGTATTAAAAACGTATTTTTTCCGCAGACTTCCAAAAGAGAAATGGACAGAATTAGTCTGTCAGGACCAGAACTCAAATTAGAGTACATCCCTTTCCGGACGACTGCTCTAATTGTTGAGCTATCTTGCCACAACATTAATTGTGCCGTTCGCGAAATCCTTCTCCAAACTGAATGTCTAAATTTCGGAAAGGGGAAGACCCGGATTCGAGTCCCGGTCCTATCCAACGTGCAACGTCCTATTCGTGCAATATTATACTGAATCCTTTCCTTCGCGCCGACGTTGCGCAAGAGTAAAAAGAGAAAGAGGTGTGCGGATCCCATTATGATAACACACCCTGCTTCTGGACGATAGTAGATAGGCGGCTTGTAAAGTATAGTTGTAGATGAATGAAGTTGGCTTCAATAGTACTCATCCACTATATAATTTTAACACGAATTAGAATCTAAAGCAAACTGTCATAGGTTTAACGTAATTTCGGAATTGTCTGCACTACGAAATACTACTCGAATATAACGATTGTTGTATTGCTTTAAACCAGTGGTTCTGCTGGCTTTCCCAGGAATCTCAAAATGTGCTCTCGCACCCCCTTGAAGAAATGTCAATTTTTATGAAAATTAGGATCTCAGCTGCATAAAATTATAATAGAAAATGTATCTACTGAAATGAACAAAATCCACTACTTCGGCCTCGACTTGGTGGTAGCTATTCATGGCGAAAAGAATAAGAAAATCCTATGGTAACTTGTATAAGTGTTTTCTTATTCTTTTCATACTGAAATTAACTTCTTAAAACTTCATAGCAAATAATTTTTTCCTTTTTAGCACTGCAGCTATGTAAGATGTAATTCCTTATCCTAAAATTTTCAGAGTTATTTATATTAAGATTCGACAGGGACATATGAGCCGATACACCATCACATCGGACGATACAAATAAGTTCAATCCCTCACCCGTTATAGTGTTTTCATCACTTCTGTGTTTTTGCTGTTTTTTCGCACCTTCTTACCGTATCGTGAAATTTTCTCCGTAAACCTTCGTCTGAGAAGTTTTCCCCTAACTCAACAAAGTCTTGGCGTTCTTGCATATGTATCTATAGCTAGGTTGTGTCTATATGTTTGAAAATACTCTAAATCCACTAAACTGTCTATTAGTTTGTGTCAGGATTCTAGTACCTATATTTGTCGGTTTGTTTGCATATATTGATTTATTTTTCTAGATGTATGTTAATTTTAGTCATATTTTGGGTTTATTAGCGTAAAACCATCGTATCTCCAGAGGTCTGGTCGAAAAGAGGCCGTTTTTGCTTACAATCGGCCTAAGAATAACATAATAGCAATAATAATGACACTTGGCACCTCCTGCTCATAACCCAAATGTGGATGGAATCCTACCACAGCTTTAAATCGTCACAGTTCTTTCCCTAAATAATAACGCATTATGAGATTTAGAGAAGGAGAATGAACATCAAAAAAGAATATGAGGCGGAAGAGAAGTATGACGTCGACGCCGAAAAATGGAAGGATAAAGAAGTTTCTCTGAAAGGATATCAGGAAAAATCGGTGTAAAGCGCTTCGAAGAGGTTGGGAATGGGGAGAGGAAAAGATAGGGAGTACAGAAGTGGAATGGGTATGGGAAAATTGGAAGCAGCCAGGCAAAAAGGTTATGGGTTAGGTTGTCGAGAGTGGAATTTATGCATGAATAGAGAAAGTGAAGGGATGGGACTTAGAAGTGTGGGGAAATAGAGGGAAGGCGAGGAAGCGGCGGTAAAAGGGGTTGACAATAGCGAGTGAAGGAAGTTCGCCCGAACCAGGAAAGGGAGCGTTTTATCTATGACAACCGAAGTATTTTAGATTCACCTGCGTTCGCTCTCATACTGCTTCGGTGACTATGGTACTGTTAGAGTCCAAATATGAATAAACCCCAGCTTTACCCATTCAAATATAGTGATATCAAGGGAATACGTTAATGAGGAAGTGGAGGCGCGAAAAATGTGTGCAATTTCTTCCATTTCGGAAGAATGTTTTCCGTTTTGTTATACGATTATGGCAAAATAGAAGATACAATATCGATGTTTTGTCTGTTTCTTTAAAGACAAATTCCCAAGGTTGTCTGAGGCAGGTGGGTTTCCTTATGATTCGATAGCCTTGATTTATGTTCAGTTTAAAGTATTATTCAATTAATAAGACATTACTTTGCAACGAAAAAAGTACTCAAAAAAGTTAAAATTTTCACTGTACAATCCCACCAGAGAAGCAGAGTTTAACAGTATTCTCAGTATTAACCCTTCACGTTAAACGTTATAGTAAATCTTAGATGGTAAACGTTATCATTTTTCTATGTAATTTTATGTCATTGCTTATATATACGTCGGAATATCTGAATATCTTGCAATAGACATTCTACTCGGATGCGTATGGTTTTCCAGCATACATAAATACATGTTCATGCAAAATAATTTATAAGTAAGACATGGAAGTAACACAATTAGACAAATTTCCTTTCAAATATTCCTCGTCAGACGAAGATTCTGCCATACAAATTTTCTAACAGCTTGATCGCTTTGAAAGAATTTCCTACTTGCATCTAATTCGTATAGGTCAAAAAGTAGGATAACGATGGTCGCCTCCTCAGTATTGAGTCTTTCGATTGTGAAGATCACTATAAATAAATATACATCTATTACGTCCACCCTATTAACTTAAGTGAAGATTATCGCCGAACACGAAATGAATATCACTTGAGGTAACAACCAAAATTTATTTTCTTGACCCTTAAAAGTACGAAATATTTTCTTCAAGCTCAGATTTGATTTTCATCTAAGCGTCAAATGCTAGAAGAAAGTCGTTATTTATCGAAATGAAAACAAAAAAGCCGAACATTCTCTCTTTAATTTCTTGCCTGTTATCTTCTTCCCTCGCTGCTTTAAGACAATCGATGTGCCGGAGAGCCTATCGCCGCACGTGCATTCCAAGATTCCCGAGATAATTGGATTAGAACTGAAGTCATTAATGAGAATGGCGTAGGTGAGGAGAAATCAAGTCAATTCTGAAAATTTAAAGGGCAAACGAGAAGTTGCAAATTTCGTTTCGACGGGCGCTAAAATCTGTGAAACTATAAAGAATACAACAAGATACATCAATCATTCGAGGAAATTTGAGGATGAAACAGGAAAGGGATTAATTTAAAATAGAAACTATCGCTGCCACCTGGTCAGAAGGCCAAATTGCAGCGTAAATTTAAATAAATAAATAAATAAATAGAATAGAGAGATGTCGAATAGATACAATTGCTGAGTGAGGTGAAAGGAGCAATGATATTGTGTGAAGGTCACAAAGAAACAAAGTGCTCAAAGCAAAAGAGTTAGAGTAAAATGTTAACAATATACCATTACGTAAAACTTAATGTTTCTATATTTAATTACCGAATATAACAAAGAGAAGCATAATTATCAACATCACATTTTGGGAATTATACATGGAGCATTAATTGTAATGAAAACCAGAATCTTCTTTAAATTCAAAATGTTTACCTCCATGATATATCTCTTGATTCCACAAATAAATGAATACCGATTTTCAGCTCGAATTGAAACAAATATTGAAAAATTACTAAATAACTTTCCTGGACATGAAATTTATCAGAAAGTTGAATTTTGTACGTCTAATGGAACAATAAGCTTAATTTAAATTAACGGTCTACAGTGGGAAACCGCCCTATGGCGATGAAATATTTTATGAGTAAAAATCAATAATAAACTGATAATGAAAAAGATGGGAATACTGAATCTTACTTAAACGAAACTAAGCTTCCAAGTTTCTCAATAAAAATTTAAATTTCCTTTAAGTGAAGCGCTTCAGGTTTCTTGTTAGTGCAAATGTTCCTAAAACATCAAACCGATTTTATAAAAAAATCTAGAATTTTATGCGATCATGGTTTTTTTACGAGGAAAATTATAGATCGTCATCAGGTTAAAAACAAGCTGGTTTCGATTTATTCCAATAATTTCAAGGGGGGGGAACAAATTTTAAAATATATCGTAGGGAACATGAAAATTACATTACATAAAACAATAGGGAATCATACTTATAGAATATATCGCTCCAATTTCAAGCATTGCGGTCTTGAGGTAAATCAATTCCATAATGTTTTAACGAGAGGTCAGCTCAATGCTCAGTTTGAGACAGATAAAGTTTCGGTATTACTGCTCTATTTCATCGAAAAAATAATCTTCACTTTATTTAAGAATTATCCTTTGAATCTCCTTATATATTCCTCGAATTCAATTCTAGGTTATATTTAACTTTTTTATGAAAATAAGCCTTTCACAGAAGTTAAAAAGTCGAGAGATAAGATTAATAGACAAAAATTCAGGGGGCGTGATTTTCCCATTTCGTTTCCAATTTCTCCTTTACGAACCCCGTTATGATGAGAACGTGGAATGTCATACGGACGTATCTCCCACCAACTTGACGTAGCAATAAAAAATCCCATTAAAATATCTCTTAAGGTCCTCGTTTCATTAGCGAATCTAGGATGGAGGAGTGGAATCTGACATCTCTTATCACCGCTTGAACAGAACGCCGCACGTTGCTAAGTGATCGGTATGGATTCCTCCCCTCACCATTTTAAGCCTTCGCCCTGTGATGACCCGCTCAGGGTCAAAACCGATTGTAACACTGGCATAGAAGGGTGAATGCGACAAGGCCTATTGGCTCATCGGGCGATGGAGCGAGGTTTAGAGATGTAAAGATAGCTCGAGGATTCGGAGGGGAAGACTTGATGGTCTGGTTGAAAGCTCATTTCAAAGCACAATAGATCATCTTCAACAAAGAATATCCACTTTCTCCCGATAGGTTGACGCTTCCAAAAATATATTCTTTGAATGACGTTTGGATTCTGTGTGTGTTTTTCTTCAAGTTATTGTCTCCTCCTATACACGTCCTTCCGAAATAAAAATACATAAGGTGTCGTTTATCATTTTCCTACCGAAGTATTTTCTCTCACTGATTTATGGTTTAAGAAAACATGAGCCTTCATATCAGTGCATTACTTTTTTACGAGATGTAGTCCCTTCAGTAACGCATAAGAGCCACTTTTACAAAATGCGTAGAAATGTTACCATCGATTTTCAAATCTACCCTTCTATTTTCATTAACTCCAAAATATTTCCCGATATATCTTTAAACGTTTAAATTCAGCTATCTTAAAAAGCAAAATATTTTTGTATCATCTAATTAGACAGTATTTTGGATAAAAAGGGCAGATGTAAATAATTATTAAATACTTTCTGCATAATAGTTCAAATTTTGAATTCATAAATATTTACGAAACTTCTCTGTTAAGTAGCAACTGCCCTTATCAAAACACAGATCGATTTCCAAAACTTAGCAAGCTTTAAGTTTAGTTGAACGGTTTCTATCGGGAGTAGAAGTCAAAATTAACCCTTAATTAGTTAATTTTCTGTTAAGATATAATTTTCTGTTAAGATATTATTTTCTGTTATGATATACATACAATATGTTCACTATGTGAAATTGGCACAAGAGCAAGACAGAAAATGTCTGTGCACCTTTATATTAGGAAACTCCATTATAAAAGTCTGTTAGAGAAATTCATTTAGTTGCTCTTAAACAATGCGATGAATAGCATAGATTTTTATGCATGAGAAATTGGTGTGATCAAAGGGCATTGTAATAAAATGAAAGTGAAAAATTGTCATATTTACGGCTGTTGATAATGGTTTCATAAATTTCGGTATATCGCTATAACGGAATAAATTTCGGTATATGTCTATAACAAATCATACCTGGCAAAGTATATCCTCTTCCTAACAATATGTAAGCTTATCCAGATACACATTCCTCGATTTGAGTTAAGATTTTCTGCGCGTATTTTCACTTTTTAATCTATTACATTATCCTCTGTTTCTATCAGATATATTCTCCTGATACAAGACTGTCACTTACTTAAAACGTCAGATTTATTGTAATATTTATTTATTGCTTTTACGATGCGTTACATGGGCCAGGAAGGAACGTCTAACTAGTGGGAAAACATTTAGTTTACACGTAAAATACCTGCATAGGGGACTGCATTTGTGTAATAACTTTAAACTATTCGTGAAATAATTAAAGATCATTAACATTTTAAAGCAAATACTATTAGATAGTATAACTGACTTCAAATTTCTTCTAACGCTTTCTAATGGTATTTTAACGCCAATAAATTTCGATTTACAAGTTTACGTGTAAAAATATGCATAATAAAAAATTAAACCGGGAAAATGCGTAAAAGATAAGAAAAGAGAAGTGGGAATATAATTATATGGAATCTGTAAATACAACTCATTTCATTACGCTTAGAACAGCGTCATAATTAACATTAATTCTTTGGAATATAACGAGACCAAATAAAAATCGTAAGCCATCCCGAATTTTGGAAATAAAGCTTAAGATTCTGCTCAAAAAAGGATCTCTACTTCCCTTATATATTTTAATGTACCGCACCCTGTGAATGTATCCCTTTCCGGATACGCAATTTATGACAAAAGACTCAAATCCTTGACGTGCAGATATTTTAAAACAAAAATAAAAGGCGAAAGAATAATTTCCCGTATTTTTATCCCATTAAAGCAAAAATATAATCATGAAACTGATAAGAACCAGGTATATTTCTCCTTCCCACGAAGAAAACGCCCATTTGTTAGTTCGATCGGAGAAATTTACGGCCCGAAAACAATAAGTCGCGCACGATAAATCAGAGATATTGAAAATGCAGAGTTGCAAGTCCTCGGAGGCAAAATGGCATCTTTGTTCCTAATTTATATTGATAGGAATTATTAATCCATTAATCCTCAACCGTGGTTGCCCTTCGTCGAATCTTTGGGGAAGGAAAAAGCTCTCTGAAGGGACCATCAATCACGTTCGGCCCGCGCGTAAATAATCTCAGGAGAGTCGCTTCGTGATGTATCTTCAAAGGGAATCGTAGCCCTCCTTCCCAAAATATCCCAAACCATTCCGCAGATTCTGAGGATTAGCGCGAAATCAAATTCGGAGGCCAGTCGATCAACAGAATGAATAGTCTAGTAGTCCAGCGTAGACAGTGTGTTGATTAATGCTTCACCAAAATCTTGTTCCTGTATAATCCTTCATATTCGACGATAAGGTCTTCGGACGTAGCAGTTTTTACCCAGGGCAACTTATTCATATTCCCTAGCTCTTCCTGCTCGACAAGGGTAACTCTTTCTCTTCCTTGTTGCAAGGAATACTTTGAAAAATCCACAAACTGGTCTTCCTCCGACAAAACCTATTTTCAAATTTGGTTTGGGTTGCACTTGCTCGGCTACAACACCCTTGCGTGAATGTGAGCAGATAATTTAATAAATCAATGGGAATTGTTGGAATTCCATATGCTTTTTGGATGATGATTGAGATAATTATATTTAAGGGAATGTTAAGAACAGCCTATTACGAGGATGAATAAGAGAAGCCAAGAGGCAATCAGTACCTGCAGTGTTTATTGAATATTAATTGATATATGAATCAATGCTTGAAGCATGGTTTACACAAAGTAGGTCTAATAACGCAGAACCAAAAATTAATTTAAAGCGGTGAAACGAAAACGCACAGCCATTCCTACAGAAAAATTCGATCATCCGGGACTCGAACCCGGGACCCTGCGGTGGGAGCGCTAGTAATTAGCGTTACTAATTACTCCGCGGATTGTTTAATAAACTTTTATTTAAGTAATACGAGACTAAAGTTAATTCTTCCACCTAACCTATTATCAATCGTATAACGTATGCAATGTAGCACGTTAACCAAAATGTCCACCTGATCTCAGGTAAGACTAACGCCGAGAGAGGGTTGTATTAGTTCTCAATATCTCGTTGCTCTTCTGCTAAGTGATTCACCAATGCTCCGTACAGTAAGAATATTTTTAGCTATTAGCAGAGCGCCAAAAAAAATTCAGACGTTGTATACGACGCATAATCTATGACATTCTAAGATATAGTAGCTCTAAAATCCAAAGTGAAACCTATTTTAATCCGAGAAAATATACAGCCTTGAAAATACATTCATCTTTATTCTGCAAAACGATCCTGCATTGATTTAAGGAACATAATGTTGAAAACGTACTTGTTAACACTCGATAAATATCACTGATAAATCAACAGCATACATCAATAGTGAACATTCCTTTAAAACCACAGAAAATTAAAGAAAACACTTTCAGGCAGAACATTTTCCTTGTTCCATTCAATAATTCACCAGTAATTAACAACAACGGAATTCTAAGAACACATTACGGAACAGCCCAGCTGCAATTATAATCTACAAAACATTTTGGATTAATGTGTGCATAATAAAATCCTGAGTAAATTGGCAATCAAGCTTTCCACGAAAACCCTTGTACTCAATTTCTCTCTCTTAGTAAGTGGGATGAGTTTTTGAAGTGTATAAAAATATGCTAACACCAAACTCGTATATCCCCAGTGTATAGCTCCAAAGTTATTTATTAACCAAATAATTGTCACATTAGAGGCTCTATGAATTACATCCTGGAAACGAATACAACTTTTAATTAAAAGTAATCGGCATAGAAGGTTTTATACCTCGATTTTTAAAGTAATAACCTTGAAAAAATTCTTTCTTGTTAATATAAAACTTAATTCTAGGAAATCACCAATTACCTAAACGCCTAAACTTAGTTTTCTATCTCATATGGCCAATTTCTTTAAGATTTTTCTTTCAAATACTATCCCGAATAGAAAAGTAAAATCATTTAAAGATAAAAAGGTCAATTCCAATAGATTTCCCCCCTCGTTAGCATAAAAATTGTAATATCCTCCACACCTTGTTTCGCTCTTGGTGATTTTTGCTATCTAATTCAGTTATTAATGGCACAAATTTCTAGAGAGAAATCACCTCGAAATATTTTCTTAATCTTAGTAATTTGATAAACCATGTAACTTACGAGAATAATTTATTTCATACTAAAAATAGATGAAATGAATGATTTTCGATCAAAGATACTTTTACACGAAGTGTGTGACATCTAGATATTAATATCCGATCACTATGTTCTAATTGGATTGCTACAACGTCGCCTCCATTTTCAGTAATGGTAATGCCTTTATTCAATCCCCGAAAAATAAATGAGAAAATTTCAACCTAATCTTTCTGAAACTTGGATAATGAGTAGCATATAATATTTTTATAAATTAAGTAGCATTAGTATTGTTGAGAGTACTTCAACAGCTGAGGTCATTTCGAACGTGGGCGAAACCGCTTTTACCAAAGCCGAACGCGTTGTCCACATGGTTTTCTGGGATACCCTAATGATTTAACATAGGAATATAATTTTCTCTATAAAAAAACCTGGTCTTCGGAATGAAGTATCCACGGTTAAAAACGGGAGCAGCCAATGTAGGTATATGGGAACAAAAAACAAGAAAAATCAAAAATTCAAATCATAAAGGAGTTTTAAAATTGCGTCGAATTTTCCTTTCCACACTTACGAAAAGAGTTTTCATTTGGAATACATGGATACTCACCCTAAATTACACAAGAAAGGGAAAATATGCTAAATACATCCACAAATTATTTTCGACTTCCAGTTTTTACGTAAAAATCCATAAAAGCTCTGGAATAAAACTCATGGTTCAATTCCATTTCACAGACGGATTTACAAGTTTACATTTACGGCCTTCATAAATATTCACGCAATGGGAACACTCCCTTCAAGTTATTGCACATTTGGTTAGTTACCCTTTACGCTGGTATTTGCGCACACCCATTTCCCATTCTCTAACGACACATTCTTCACCCGTTTGTCCTCCATTCCTCTTCCACTTCCTAACATTTGATCTGCGATTCATCCGAGTTATCTACCTTCATTCCTCTCTCACTTCGAAGCCTTAGCACGTCCCCATGTAACTGGTGGTTGCTCTTTTGGGCCCCTTTCCCCACACCACATCACTCACCCCCATATCCATCAATTACCACATCTCACCCACACACCATTCTAATTCCCTTCTTCCCCCATTCCTTCCACTCACCCCTTCCCCTTCAACTCGTCTCCCTTATCTCCAGCCAACATTTCGCCCAAAGGTCGTAAATGGGAGAACGCAGAAGTATAGTACTCGCAAAAGCTTATGGCACTCAAATGCGCCGTACATGACGTCAAGGAGCTGAAGCCTACGCTAGAGGGAGCAGAATGAGGATAAATTATAACTTGGCCAAAGAGGGGAAATGCCACGTGATAACAACTGAAACCCCCGCGGAAAGCTCTCTTTGGGGAATGGACCCTTCCGTAACAGAATATTCCATTTTGCCATTAGATTTGGCGCTGAAATATGATACAGTACTTTGATTGCCGGTGTGGTTTACACGATAACTGTACATTGGCTGCTAAAGTGTTAATTTATCGCAAAATTACATAAAGTTACATAATTACAAATATGGAAATAAAGACAGTAATATCTACGGTATAAAATATCGATTAAACAGTGGATTTTGCGAAATATTTTCCATTTTAGACGGCTTCATTCAAGCTCTTGTCTATTCATGTTTATTTTTTTATATATAATTCATATTTAATTCGCCTGAATCAGAATTGAAAAATAAAATAAAATTCAGAAAGCATGGCGTACTTTTGTGGAAATCCATCAAATTCACTGAAAGCTTATTTCTGTTATTTTTTGAATACTTCTTGGGTAGCATTTACTTTTACTATTTTATTACCTAACTCCAACCAGCACAATTTTTCTTCTTTCTTCGTGTGTTGGGAGTAATCCCGCTACGACTATATCAGTACAATTTATCTCATGAAACCCACATTCTTGCAAGAGCCCTCTCTATAAAATTACACTAATTTTATTGGACAATATAACGTATAAGCTCACCAATGACGCAATTCACAACAAATCCCGGATTGGAACACTTACCAGACGAAATCATGCGTCTTTATCTTAAGAGCGAATGATTAAAGGTTACACAATTTTCCCCTCCCCGAAGCAACATCTCAAGAATCCTCCAACCATTCAACCCCCTTTAACCCCAACTTCAATATCAAAACCTTCCATACCTCTTTGGGGCTCCCTCTTACTGAAAACGTCCGTAAACTAATTGTCCCGCCCTCCCCAACCCTGCAGACTCATTCAATCTTCTTCACGGGCCGATTCCTCAACGTCTCGCATTGACTTCCCTTATAATGGCTTTCGGAGCATCCTCCTTCCCCTTTCTTCTCCCAAACCTCAGCTATTCCTCTGCATTCTCGTCGTCCCTCTTCCTAGTCCCGACATGTACTGTAGGGAGCACGTCTACAAGGTGGAATGGGTCACGCATTTACCAGCAGACGGCGGTCGGCAGTTAGCGACGGGTGCGTCGAAGAAATTGTCCCTCTGCGATGATGGAACCCTCCCCTTCAAATTGCGTCTTCATTATATTCTCCGGAAGAAAATTAAAACGTAGATTATGCGGAGGTGGGGATGTCGCCTCTATCTCCCTGACGTCCCCATTCTCAATCCTTTGACATCGGATCGCTTCTGCCCAGATTTTTGCGAGGAAATGGCGCTCCCTATCCGAATGAAGTTGTTAAGGCGGGGAGAGGCGAATGATTGAAACGATTTTCCATCTCCGAAAATGATGGATGGGGCGCGTTAATGATTGAGCGAGCGGCGATTTAATGAAGAAATTGCCTGTCCTGCGCCACTCCCTTAAGTATCTTTCGTCAACTACCTATTCTCGTTTGTCTCGATCAGGGCATACCTTAGAAGTATTTCAAAGAGACGTTATGAAAATAACGAGCAGAAAGAAGCTGCCATGAAGAAAGAAAGAAAGTGCTGCTCAAGCCAATATTCGAGCATCGTCTACCAGTCGCTCTTGAGGTTAGTCTTTAGTAGATCTCCCTATTTAATTCGTATGAATAGACATTGAAATTTTGAAAATTTTATAAATGAATGCCCATATCTCTTCAATTTTAATTCTTATGTGCCCGTAATTCTTGGTGAACGACCTCTCCCTTATTTCACCCTACAACTTTTGTCTTCGCATTTTTCTGCCTTCTCCATTGCGTCCTATTTTCAGCTGCTTTCTCAAGCATTCCCTTCGGATTACCTCCACCACTGGTGTCGGCAACCTATTACCTGCGGGTCACCAATTGACCCATTTGATAATTTAAAGTGACCCACTCGAGTCCCAATGCTATGAGGAGATTGTAATTGTGGTATTGACATCAATACAAATGGAATTGCATAATGTAGGTGGAACCGCGTTCCGCGAAAGAGCAAAAAGATCGTATTTATGCGATGAAGAAGGTTCCGGCAACAGTATAAGACGAATGGTCTTACCCGTCTCCAGCAGCTGAGTCGGGTGATATAATAGGGAGAAATTTTGACTTAAATATTTACTTATACTTTATGTACAGATATAATAACCGCCAGAACTTACAAGATTGAGTGACACTTTTCATCAAAGCATAGAGATGTTTGTGAAATGCAAAATTCAAACAAGAAAATGTGGAAATTCAAATAAGAAAACCTCTGAATACATTCCTAAATGTGTATCAAATGTAATGTTGGAAAACAAAATATATTTTAAGGAATTTTGCTACCTACCACAATAATGCTACATCAGCCAGCCTTTTCAATCGTTTTATATACCCGTTAAGATTTTTCTCAGATATTTTTAGCAGCGATAATTTCATTTTACTCGTATTCCTAAAGCTTCATAAAAGCGGTATTTTGTATGTCATGCTTTATTTAGAACACGAAAATACTAATTTCGGCGAATTATACGTAATCATACACGATCAAACCGAGCAGGGATAAGCAGGGGTTCATTTTATGCACTACTGACCCGAAACATCTTCTGATAGCCACGTTTTGGTCGATTTTGAGCCGTTGCCTAGAATAGTTGCCAACGTCAGCTATACCATATGGCGTCACCTTTTCATTTCCTATATCCAAACTCTCTAACCATCTCCTACCCTCCTCGTCTGTTTTTTCTTTTAACTAAACTTGCCTCCTCCAATTATTTCTTTCATAAGTGTCTTCGTTTCATACCCACAAGAGTAAGCACTGTTCGAATAATAGTAAATACTGTAAACCAAACAGTCCTCGACATTGCGAACTTTTCTTACTACTGAAGATTTATAATAATTTTTGCAAGGAACAACGAATGACTTTTAAGATTTTGAGAAAAATTGCCAAAAGAACGTGATAGATATTCACGTTAACGGACGCCTTTGAATGAGTTATCTCCCATACGTTGTGCCCTTATATTTTTCGGATAAAAACAAGCACTGCACACGTTGTAAGAACAAGGTATTCTCATTTTGCTAATAATCCTAACCCAAACCTTTCTTCATGACCATTATAAAACGCTATCATCCTATTCTTCCAATTCCCGTTCTAGCAAAAGATAACTTGTGTTATTATTTTATGAGAAATATCCTTTTCCGTAGAATGAAAGATTTCTATTTTGGCTAAATAATGTAATTTGAGGGGTCATTTTGCTGGTTTAGATTCATGTAGCAGACTCCTGGTCGAGGGAGCAACATTGTTAACATATGCGCTAGGAGTGAACGTAAACTGAAGGGATAAGGAAGCGAAAGTTTTTCCCTCAGGTACATTTAAAATGATTAGCGAACGAGCTCGTTTATCAGGCACAGACTAAGCGGAGGATATTTAACAGGGCAAACGTTGGGGAAATACTATCCGTGGGACCCATTACAGACTGTGAACCGGTCAGCGGGTTAAATTGTTACTCATTTAAGAGCTCCATCCCAGATTCATTTGAAGCTTCAGTTAGCGGTGAAAGGAAAACAGAGTGGACAAAAGCTTTCGCCTACACAAAAAGGGTAGGGCTCTTTGACAAAGGAGCCCGTGTCCATCTCAAACGCAACCTCCCTTATCTAGTTTGAGGAATAATTTTCCTCGCGCGATTAGCTGATCATATTTGCACTACAAAAAGTCAAATTTCGATGATTATTATTGGAAATGGATCTAAGTGGAAAATCTCTGTAAAAATCTTTCTAAGGAAATACGTTCCGCGAAGAGATAAGTTTTAAAGAAAAAAATGTAATGTATCAGGTGAAATAGATGGAATTCATAACGTGATTACATTTTTAAACTTCTAAGTTCTTAAGTGGATTAATTACTTGAAATTTTGATAGTTTCTCTGAAATCTTTTATTTCAAGGGCTATAAAAAAGAAGGCATATAAGCGAAATCGTACAATTTCATGCAACTGTGAAATATTTGCGCATGTCTGACTTCAGAAAGTGGGTTTCATACTGGAGACTAGATGAATTTTTAAGAATATCGCATGGAGAACAATTGAACGAAAGACCACTAGATAGAGTACACTAGACACTCAGAATATATTTCGCCTTATAGTAATTAATAAAAGAATAACAGGATACTAAGAAGTTGCCATGCTTGGAGATTAGGATGCAAAGTCCAAATTTACATTTACATACCGACCCTTCAAACTACCAGTTGCGTATGACCGGGAAAGTAAACACACCGATATCCCTAGAGATTATTTCCTTGTAACAGTTTTGTTGTCTATTAGTGCTCGCCAACGATGTTAGCTGGAGTAATAAAATCAACTATTTTAACGATGAAATCTATAGTAATAAATTTTTCTGATCATCTCTTTCGGAAACAATCTTTTATCCTTAGGCGAATCCGAACCCGATGTAATCTACCATATCCAAAAGACAGCTGTTGAATCTGAAATCCACGTTGAACCATCCCTCGGAGATTTCCTATTTCGTGAGGATCCGAAATTGCACAGCAATATTCTTGGAGAGTTCGAATTGGGAAAAAGTACGGTATTTCTTACAATTTCGATGACAATCCCCTCAGAATTTTACTATCTTATATGTGTATCTTATTCACCTATCTTAATACGTTTTAAATATGCTTTTCGAAGGAAAGAACTACTAATGAGTGTAACTCCTATAAATTTATGATGTCTTACGAACTCCAAGAGATAGCATGTAATATGACATGGTATATGGGTAACATAGGTCGAACGCGTGAAAGCCATAGACGTATTCAAATTGAGCTGACAAACTCTGCACCAGTTTAAAACAATGCTTATTTTTTTCTGCAGAGTACCAGTGTTATTTTGTGATGCCAATTCCCTATAAATTAGAGTATAATCGGCAAATAGCCTATCCAATTGATTATTAATGTATATTAGGAGCAAAATCAACTCATATACAATGGTATACTGCTGCTGTAATGCATGTAGTACAAATTACATTATTAACTGAAATTTCGTTTTTTTATATATACAGCTCCATATCAACCTTGATCTAACTTTTTGAGTGATTCTATAACCGACCTTAGCCATTCGTATTTATTTCTCATACATTAATACTGAAAATATGTCGATATGTAAATTTATTTTTGAATGAATATGTATGAATCACCTAAACCTAATCCAAACTGTAATAAACTCAATAAACTAGACCAGAATTAAGCTGAAGAAGGGCGCTTACAGTGTTTTTATTTTCTGCATGCGATATATGCTGCTAAGAAAGCGATTTGCTTCGAACTTCGTGAAATAAGGGCCCCATTAACGTTGAAATAACCCTTTATCCATAATCCTACGTGATACTTAAGGATAAGCATTTTTATTATCCATCGAAAACCTTCAGGCACAAAGAATTTGAATGTGAGACATATCTCGCACGGACTTATATTCTTTAGATGATAAATTACGCAACAAAGCTTTATAAAAATTACTTTTTCTACTACGCTCAGATTAAATCTTTCACTTCTAAATTCAGTCCTACTCTGACAACTTGGCGCTTGAGTAATGCATATACTACTAGAAAGAAGAACGAAAATATCACTTTGGAAATAAAAGAGTTTATCCACGGAATAGCATTTTCCGGAGTGACAGCTGTACCGTTTCCTATTTGCTGTACGTCCTTCAAATTGCCGGTATTGTTATCTCTTCGGAAAACTACCTCTCATAAGCGTCATTAAACTTTGTTTTAAAGCTGAAAACAGAATCGGCACCTAACCGTTTCGTCTCCATTTGCAAAATTAAAAATAATCTCTTTGATGGTTTATTTTTAATTGGAGAGTATTTGAGATTTTTGGATCAGGATGTAACGTTTTAAATATTAATAGTAACATCGATTTCAAGTAACAAATTCTTTTCCACGAAATTCTAATAAAGATATTCATTTTGCTTCAAAAATGATATAAGTATTAAAATGTGAAAACAATCTGTTCAGAAGAAAGCATTATTATTAAAACAAAATAATAAATTGCATCAATATAAGGAAAAGCAAAGGAAATGATAGAGTAAAAAAATATTCCGCAACCTCATTCAATTAACAATAAAAATTCTAATGAGAGTAATTTTCATGAGATTTTGAAAATCATAAATCCGCAATATAATTATTACCCGTTGGAAATTAGTAAATAAATGCAACCAATTGATAGGCAAATCATGTAGAGAAGAAAAAATCATTATTTCAATTTAATCAAGAGGTAATTAATTTTTTTATATGAATTTAGGAGAAGTATCACCTGTAACCGTGTAACATGAACATCAAATTGAAGTATCTTACCATTATAAAACAAACAGCAAGTCCCGTTCTTATCCATCCTTTTTGACTGTTCTTAATATTGGGAAAATAAAATTCACTAAGTAAAATTCCACAGGAGTAACTCCTGTGGAATTTTCCTTAGTGAATTTTATTTTCCCAGTGATGGAGTTCCACTTAGTTAAGGCTTCTTCTGTATTATATTCTTAATACATCGATCTGACAATTGTAAGATACCTAAAACAATTGTAAAAAATATTTAAGGAAACTAAATTAATTCTCAGTCATTAATCCACTGTTTATACAAATTTTTACTTTTAAAAAATCAGAACTCTTCGTAGAAATGTCAGTAGCTCTCTGTTCCGTGAAATCCTCACTTGGTAACTTACAATATCCTCAAGTCCTGCTCAAACATGTTCAAACAAAATATTTCCTTTAAATAACGGTATTTTATTCCCTTCGTCTTTTATATAATTGAAAACCTGCGAATCCAAAACTAAGTTCTTTCAAGCATATATTCCAGTTTTTAACAGCTGTAGGCTGAACAGCGGTAGAGTCAAAACCAATTATACTTCTCATGAGAGAAATCAAGAACAACGTCACGTAGTTGCTTTTGAAGTAAGAACAAAGTGTGATCAAACAAAGTTCGAAACTGTGAATTTCGTAAAATACCTGACTCACTGTCGCGCTGACGACTGAAAAAATTTCTATTATCTCCATGACGTCTCTCGAATGTCTCAAGTAGTATTCAAACTGCAGAATGCGATTACCTCGACGAATTGAGTAATTTCTCCGAAAATAGCCCACCCACGGTTTTCAATTCATCCTCTTCAGTCTTTTCATATACTAAATTAACTCACTCGTCCTTATTTGACAAATGTGTCCTTTAATATTCACGATGACTGATCAGTTTCGTTTGGCCTTTCAGTAATGGAGTGAATGTTGCGACACCGTCCGGACGCTGTAACAGCCCTCATCGTCTGCAAAGGAAGCACTTTCATGAGTAAAAACCACTGGATATGGCCCTTCTGGTGTCAGATGGATAGATTAACACTTTATTGGCGAGGTTAGGCCAAATTGGGCCTCTCTTCCTCCTGTGCCGTGGTTCGTCTCGTTCGAGTCCCGAACTCAAGGAAAAAAAAAGGCCCCTCCAGCTTTTCCTTCGCAGTATTTATACCCCAAAACCGCAGGAGGGGGGGAAGGCCAAGGCTCTCGCGAGGAATTTCCGCGGACCTCCGGTCTGTCAAACGGGCCGAGTATGCTCGGGGAGAATATGGAATTCCGGGCATACACGGCTCACTCCTATTCTTATATATCTTTATAATATTTACGAGTACATACATGGATTAATTAAAAACAAAGAATATACTGATAAGTCAAACAAATTCAAAAATCAAAGTTAACTCTTTAGCAAAGATTGCAATTATTAGCCGACTGGTTTGGCTGACTAGGTTATTGTAAAATTTAAATTAATTTTCACGCCAAAGATTAAGATTGAAGGACATTAGAGTAACACAGAGCTGTCGCTTTACCAGCACGCACCTAATCAAAACGGAAATTTGATTTGTGGGAAATTCGACTCCAACGTGATCGATTACACCAAAACGTGATTGAACAATATAGAAGTATCTCCACACGAAGTATATTCCAAGTAGATAACACAGTTGTAATTTCCGAAAGTTCAAAGCTCGCAGAGTGATATATTGCCGGAATATCTGATAGTTATCTGCCGATATTACATCCGTCATCACGTCAAATATATACAATAGATACACACGTTTGAAGCTCAATGTACAGAAATATTTTTAATTACTTAAATTATCTTAAATAAATCAGAAAAACTATTTTTTGGTTATTTTTATCAGCGATATACTATGGATCAAGAAGAAAAATAGGTTTTTCAAAAAATAATGTATTAAATTTCGTTAGTAAATCCTTATTTATCTACAGAATCCAGACGAAAACCTAAAGAAATTTCGGTTTTGAAGAAAGCAATTATTCTCTTGAAATTCATTGTTTGACGTTTAAACGTGAAGTAAACGGAGTAAAATTTCACAGGTTTCAATAAATGTTTTCTTATCTACCATGGGCATATCTGATGTCTGCACTCAAATTAGCACATGAGGAATAAGGACGCACTAAGTTCGCTATGAAAAATCATATAATGTAATACGCATACAAAATAAAAATTAACGTCACACATAAAAATATCGAGAAGTATAATAAAAAGGAACACTTCTATAACTATTACAAATTTTTATTAGTGCTGATGACCCAATGGATCGAAATTCTGAACGTCAAATGGAAATATCTGATGAATGTAGAAGTTTTCGCGTTCATTATTCTTATCTCTCAAATTCTTTTAATCAATTGAGTAATAAAATCATACACGATATAGCCTATAATTTTTCTACGCTGAGGAAAACATTTTCCACCAAATATGGAATGTGTAACAAAAACCTGAGATTCATACGTATTAAAAACATGGAAAATTAAGCAGAGTTAGGGATTTGGTAGAAACTTTGATAAATAGTGTGTATGTCTTGAGAGCATACAAACACCTCGAAAATCAATTCTTCGAATACTTCTTCTTCGAAAAATAATGCGTCGAGAATCAATTTTAAAATAAAAAAAGCTGGTGATCTTGAAATAGGTTCAAGAAAGGAATAAATTATTTAAGAAAGTTGAATGACTCTATATTATAAAAATCAGCCCCAGATACATATGAGAAAAAAGATAAAAGAGAATTTTTAAAATTAATACTGTCGTTAACCGAACATGGCCAAAAATCCACAGGATGGAAGATACAAGAAAAAAAATTCAACATAA
>KZ308243.1:768055-819864 GCA_000376725.2 Ladona fulva
TAATGCATTGCTTCAGAATTTTTAGAGCGGTCAATTATCGAATATTTAGCTATTAAAAAGAATGCCTATTCGAAGAATTGATTTTCAAGGAATTGATTTTCGAAGAACTAATTTTAGAAAAGTTGGTGATCCGAAGAACTGATGTAAGGAAAATCAATTTTCGAATGATTTGCCTTTAACTGTAAGTTTTAGTGTTGGAGGAAATTTTCTTATGAAACATTTCAATTGCATTTCATTTTCCGACAAAAAAGCACTGGTTTCTCCAGCTCAGACATATTAAATTTAAAACAAAGAAGTTTTCAATCGCGACAATTAATGATAATAATCTCATTCTGTAGACACATAATGAGTACATTCCGAGAAAATTTTAGCACCCTGCAGATGCAAGAATATCACACACGCTTGAGGACACCTTATAATACCTAATTTCTGAATGCATATCAGTTCGGAATCAACGCATCTTTGACACATTAAGTAGGGCAGCGGAAACTCCTTCCATCTAAACACCGTCCCTTTGATCCCCTCTTTTAATTAGGGTCCTTAAAATTGGCAAAAGGGGTCAGAGATGGGGAGAGAGCGAGGGAAAGATTCGTTCGCAGCCATGGTTAAATGTTAAAGGGTTCGAGAACGGCGTGACACCGAATGATAAATGACTCTAGAATAAAATGAGCCCAAACAGAGAGGGAGATAATCAAAACCTTCGCCCCTTCGTAGGTAATCATTGAAATGACGGCTAAGGAGTTAACTTCGCGCCTCTCGCCCGCGTCACTCATTGTTTGGGGATATGACGAAGAAAATGAATAAAATCTAATTCTTCATCAAATAATGAAGCTCCCGCTGCGTCAAATTTCTCGCAAATGATGATTAACAAACGCTTCTGATGAATTAAATTTAATTACTGCGTTGGAAGTAATTATCGTGATGCCATTCTGTTGAGCTACAAGCAGAATTTCCAGAGAGATTTTAGTCAAAATTCGATTATTTTATGGAGCGTACTTTGATATATCACATCGATTAAAGAACGTTCAGGAAAGGAGTGATTATTGGTTTTAAGTGACGTAGTGTTTTAAACAGCGAGATTTTCATAGTTTCCAAAGTGACCGCGCTTTAAATAGGCTTTACTCTTATAAGACTTAAACCCGAGGAGTAACGGACATAAAAAGTCTAACAGGACCGGTACTCGAACCCGAATATCCCATTGCCTGTCGGATGCTCCAACCATAGCTGTAGTTTGGCAGAACTTAACCTATTTCCTAAGAATTCGTAAAAATGTCATGAATATTCGAACGAAAGCACGGTTTAAGTTACAACCATGGATGCCCTCTCATTTTGATGAAAATGTCTAAAGTTTACTCTAACTGTATTTAAATTTTAAATTATGGTGATACAGAGTGATATTAGTGAGTGGCATAGAGGTAAATTCGTATTTAATTACACGGTCTTATGTTAAAATATGAAAATGCAATGCATGAAATGACATATTCTTAAACAGTTGCAGGGAAATAATTCATTAATTTTTTGGGTTCCAGAAACACTAATTATCCCTTACTTAATTAAATCAAAGTTTTGTTCTATTCCAATGAAGGTGGCTTTCGTTCTCCATTAAAAATACGTCTAAAACAAGAAATGAGATTTAATCATATGATAATTATTTTCATTTAATTAGTACGATTTTATTTAAAAAACCAAAAGCAACCAATTTCTTTATTTACACTTAAATGTCTTATGAGGCTCCACGGCTGTCTACTGGTAGTTTTTACTGTTCACATTAAACAAAGAGGATTAAACGTAATGTACTTCCCTTTTATAATATTCGTGTCAAAATACGAAAGACTAAAGAATGTACTGAACAGAAGAGTTTTTTTAATGCTCTCACATTATTTCATTTTACATTTTTCATTCAGCATAGAAAGGTTTACAAGCTCTCTTACTACATTCCAACAGTAATGTAACTTATTTTAAAGCAACAAATGTATTTTTAAACTCTCTCTCTTTTAGGTAATATTGATAGAGAACTTTATTCGAAACATCTAATTTAAATTTCGAGTTTTGAATTTTAATCTGAGGCACACCGTTAATTATAATGATATCATTCTCAAAAAATGGTGCCAATCAGAATTGAGTCTCAATGAAAACTATAATATAATTCCTCAATGAGAACTGTAATATAAGCTATTCTAAATTTAAAAACCCGAATTTTCAGTATCCTTAGAATTCGGCCAGAGAAGAATCTCGGCATAGGAATAGGCCAAATGTCAGTAGATCTGATATTTGGGTATTAAACAATACAATCTACATAAATCAGTAAAGAGAGCCATTGCCGAATTTCTTGTTGTAAGTGTTAATACTGGAATATCAAAGTAATGGAATAATATACATTCTGCAGACAAATCTCACGTAAAGGCATTTCCCATAATCACCGATCTCCTTTTCCATTTTATCAATCGCCAATAGTTAGATCCATGAGATAAATAGTAACAAAACGCAATTTAAATTAATAAGGGATAGATCAACAAGGGTCACAAAATCCAAAAACCATCAAAAACGGTTCCGTTTTTGGCGGTTTTCGGATTTTGTGACCCTTGTTACATTTTGCCACCAGCGGCACTCCACCTATTCAAGGAATAGATCAAATTAGTTGTGGGATGAAAATATGGAAGGAAAGCTTAAAAAAGTATCCACAATAGAAAACATCCACAAAGAAAGGAGTGAAAAACCCTCACAAATCTACTGAGAGTAATTACTGAAAGATATTAAAACAATTAATTATATAAAACAAACTACTGTAGGTAACTTTGTATAGTTTCAACAGAAAATTAGGGTTTCCCGTCGAGCTTTAAACTTACGTAAATTGAACCTTAAATTTTCTAATAGTTCTTAATTAATTCAATGAATGTTTTGAGAAATATTCTCCTGATCAGTTTGTGACTCATAAGTTAAAGAATTATTCTAAATAGTGTTTCTTAGTACTCAATTAAAGTATTTTATAGGCATTCAAGCCATCACTACCGTGTTATTTATTTAAAGTCAGTATTGATTCTACTTTAACAGTAATTTCCGAATTAATAAGCGTTAAATTTTACACATCCGGTCTTGATATTTTATAGATAGTCCATAATAGCAATAACAAAGATTTGGTACTTCTTTTACACAGATTTATTCATAAAAACGGTTTAGGCAATTGATAGCCATCTTTAGACCTGAATTCTACATCAGAAAGAAATACCATATCTTCATTATTTGTAAAAAAGCATTATTAAAATAAAAAGAATTCCCATGATGGCAATTAATAACGGCAACTGATCGACTACGAGATATAATATTCACTGATTCATTTGTACCAATATTTAATTAATATGTTTACAAGCAATATTCCCCTAAAATATTTCACATACCCAGTAAATCAGGGCAGCAATTGGGAAATATCAAACAGATTGTTCCCTCGCAAATACCGAAAGCCAATCGCAATATACAATTGTCTAGCAGATGAGAATTTCTTAGCCTTCGTGTTGCGTAGCATTAAAGGAAACGCTGGTTAATTAAGTCTCTCTATAATACAAGAAGATGAAATTCTACCGCCAATCACGTTGAAATATCTCACAACTCCAAGAGGGAGCTCCTCTTTATCAGTGAGCACGCGAGTGTTTAATATTCATATGCGTCCCCAAATGGCTTCTTCCACGCCGCACCTTCCATCATCGGCGCGTTAGCATTTTCCGCCTTGTCTGTCCCCGCCAAGGAAACAAGAATCGCAAATCTTCGTCTGGGTGCAAATTTGCAAGGAGGAGGAGTCGTAAATTTTCCCGCAAACTTGATAGTTTATATCGACCAGAATTCGTTTCGCATATCGCGAATTAATAGAGACGTAGAAGAAGATACTTTTTCAGCCTTCCAATAACTGCAACGAAAAATGCCAAATTTTCAAGGCATAATTTCGGAATTGGGAAATTCAAGAGCTGAGCTATTACGTGAAACGAATTATTTACCCTGAAAAGCAAAGCCCCTAATTTGGAAAGAATCGAGATTAGATTCTCGCTTTAGACAATGGCCAGCAATAATAATTGCAGCAGTCTTAATAACGACCTAAATAAGTTTATATGTAAGATAAATTTATGAATATTGCATTAAATACTTCAGGTTTAAGGTCTACAAGTAATCAGTGTAATAGTAGCGATTATAAAAAATATTTAGTAGTATTAAAGTCATTAGATGATAATAAATGTGTAACAACGTTTGAAACAACGAGAACATCTAAATTTACTAAAATTTCCCTTAATTTCGTTAAGAGTTTCATTCACTTCCTATCTCAAGGTGCAATTTTATCAACTTATTTTACAGATACTTTTGCGTAAAGTGGAAAGAAAGAAAATGGAAAGAAAGAAAAAAATTTGCGTAAAGTGATCAATATTTTACCTCATATTATTTTAACAGTAAATCTTATTCCGAAGGGAGATTATGCAAATTTTAATAAATAAATAAAACTAGACACTAAGCTCAATAAAGAAAGGAGAACAAATAATTACATTTTTTTCACTTGAGAAATATTCGACGATTGATATTTGTTGATCGATGAGTATGTTTTACGTTAAATCCTCGTTTTGTATATATCTAATTATGAGAATAATCTATCATAATTATTTCATAAATTACCTACTATCTTATAACAAAATAGAAATTTTTTGTGCACTAGTATGTTCGGCTAAAACTCCAGTACCAGAAGTGGCACAACTTTCAAAATAGATACTTAAATACCCTCTCTGCGCAGATAATAGGTTACTAATTATTGCCGGAAGATCCCCTGCCTGAAATGTAAAAGCGTTTCCATAAGTAGAGCATCCGCCAGGCGAGTGGAAGAATCCAGGATTGAGTCAGACTTTTTTTCATTTCTGTTTTTCCTAGAGATTTCTCCTAGGTGCACGCCTTTACGTGCAAATTAACCTTCATTTTTTTCCTTGTGAAACGCATGTTAAGTTTATTTTTTCCGTTTGCATGCTTTACTTCTTTTCTAATCTAAATGGGAAAGAATAATCCAACGAAATATAGTTAAACGACAAAAGAATGGAAACCAAATAAAGATCCTTGTTTTGGTCGAGTAAAATTCGAAATTTTGAAAATTTTGAAAAGATATTTTTAAAAAATCGTGAAATTTTGAGATTGTAAACAAATCGCCTCCCTGATGGCCGAGCCAATTTGTTAATCCGAGCTCATGCATTTTCCCTTAAGAATACAAGGGTAATATTGCCCACCTACTCGTAAAGTAATGATAAGAATTATGGATAAGCTATATGAGAAGAAGCAATTGGTACATTTCGTGTTCACGATGAAAAATCACCGGGTCAAATTCACAACCCATTAGGAGTGTTTAATTAGAAGTTTGGTTTGACTTATTACAACGGAAAAATTATATTTTGCTTTTTCTCGATCATGGACGCGAGAAAACAAGAAATTCGTCCGTGCAAGAACAGAAAAAGGAAAACGTATAGGGGAATTATGAAGATTTTCAAAAATCTTGGGAGAACAAAGAAAATGTCTTGTTTAATTCAATTTGTTCAAAACTATGGTTAGATTATGGATTTACATTTGATCATTTGGTCAATTTTAGCGAGATTTTTTACGTTCAAATTCTTTCGCCACATATATATTCAAAAGTGAGTGTTTTTCCGTCAGCGTGACATTACAAATGATGAAGCGACAAAAAGTGCTTTTAGTAACTACTTACTCCACCTTCTTGGTACATTTAATCTATCTAATGTTATTTTTGAGAGTACAAAAATCCGCAACAAGTATTTATTTATTAATTCCTATATCCCCGTTGAGAATCGACGAGAAATTCGGCTAATATTACTAAAATAGTTCAACCAATGACGCAAATGTTTGTTCACATTTCAATATAAATTTTCAAAAAATTGCCTACTTGATCCTACTCCAGAAATAAAAGTTTATGATAGCATTCTAATATTTAATTGAACATAATATCAATCATTACGGAGACTTTCAAACATTGTGAAATTAAATATCAATATCGAAGTATAAAATATGGAAATATTGATGCACTAAAACATTAACAGAAATTTGATATGCTGGATGCACACACAAAAAACTCTCGTTTGGAATGGCTCTTTGAAATGTAATATACTCGCACGTATCTGGCGTTACTAAGCCACTCAATGGCCATCGTAATGAAAAAGAGTAAAACAAATATTTCATTACTAATCGATCAAAAGGCAGTGTGGTGCTAGAGGACGAGACATTGAATTAAACTATGAAGGGAAAAGTGAGCCCTGTGATCCTTCTCCTTGATACAGAATCTTATTTCCGGATTAAATCATGACATTGAACTACTTAACAATCATATATATAAAAAGCAAATGACTGTCCGTCCATCCGTCTGTCTGTCCCCCAATTTATCTCAGAAACGGCTTGACTTAGAGATCTGAAACAAACTGCATTGAGATTCTACGGTGCTGAAACCCCTAGGAAAACTATTTTAATCTCTGTAAAGGCCCGGGTTCGAACCCAGGAGCACAGAATACGTTTCCATAAGAGATGTACGTAAATTAAGTTTTCATGACTTGCAGAGGTCGTTTCTTTTACAAACTTAAATAAGAAACAATGGTCCTATGAAATTGAGACAAGCGTCACAAGAAAGGAAAATAATCATAGAATCTTATTTTAGTCGTGAATCATTCATATAAATTCGAAATTGCGAGAACTTTGATACAATAGACGGAAAATTCGTAAACATTTTCGGAAATAATCAACCCATCCCTTTGACGAACAAGGCAATTTTTGAACATTGATTTCATGGGTTTTCCCATATAAATGCAAGGAAATAATCAGTTAGTATACTTTTCCATAAGAAATGTACGTAAAATAGGTTTTCGTTACCTGCAGAGGTTGTTTCTTTTACAAAATTAAATTAGAAACAGTGGTCCAAGAGAATCAAAAGAAGTGCCAAAAGAAAGGAAAATGATCATAGATTCCTATTTTAGTCTTTAAATATTGATATAGATCCGAACTTTCGAGGATTTTGATAAAATACACGGACATTTCGTAAAATATTTGGGAAATAAACAACCCATCCCTTTGACGACTANAATGGTTGAAACCATGGACGTATAATAAACATTACTATGGTAACTGTAAATGTGTTCTTTCCCTTATTCCTTATAATGGTGAACTACTACAAAGTCAAGGCAGAATCAGTAGGTTCTAGGTCTATGCGGATAAAATCTTGGGGACTAATGGCAAACTTTATGTAGAGGGGGCCTTTGGCTTAGGAGGACCTGAAGCTCACAATAAATGATGCGTTATTAAAATTTGTTAAATTAAGTACCGTCATGCTTCACGGGGGCGTTTCCCAGTAAAGAATAATGTCCTTGTGCTTTTATGTAGATCTGATCATTTGAAATCTTATCTTCATTAACAACCCATCAATCCTTAAATACATCGTTTCACTGAATAGTACTAACCCTTTACGTCGGTATTAACATCTTCCAACTACCATTAGTTGCCAATACCTTTAGGGGTCTTAATAGGCAAGATGATTAGAGATGTCAATTTTCATTTTCTAACCTCTCAGCCTTAATTCTAGTAATAAAATATAAATAACAATGTAGAATAATATACGAGGTTAGGTGGAAGAGAGGCCCACTCGGGCCTAACCTCGCCATTAAAGGGTCTAATAATAATAATTCTATTAGTGGCACATACAAGACCACGTATCTTCACCACAGTGAGCAAATGAAACACTTTTCAAAGCATTCAGGAAGGAGAGACCTAAACGAACGACTTTACTGAGCACCACTCAAATCTCAGTGGATTTTACAATATCGCAACCGTGAACAAGAATGGGACAAAAGTAAATGAAAGACGGAATTTTCTCTAACAGGAAACAAGATGAAAAATATCAAACTCGACCCATCAAGATAGAAGGAGCAATATCTCGTATGGTCCTCTGAACATATAAAATATTTTAGAAATCTTGTTGCGACCAGGTCGCAGAGGAGAACGTTAAAACATTATCGCATTACATCATTCAATCAACACTAATTCATGCATTTGAATTCTTATCTTTGTTCTAATCTTTAAACCTCCTTCGCTTGGATCTGGCTAGTATTATCACAAGGCGACTCTATTACAAGGATTTCATAATTCAAAATGCTAAATTCCTTCCTTCCATTTAGCTGCCAAAGTGCCTCCGGGAGCGGATAAACAAACAGGACCTCGCCGTAATTTGAACATATTCCTTAAAACCGTGGGGAAAAGCCGGAATATAGCGCCGCGAGTCGGGCATCAAATTACTACGCCGTGGCAGAAACACTGCTTATGTGTTTAAAGCATTACATTTCTCCGAGGAACTGCATAAGCGCTTCTCTAATTAAACTGGTCACAAGGTGCTTCCGTTAACGAGACGAGTCGACTTTAAAAAACTTACAATCCTTTGGAAGATGTCTCCCTGACCGTCTTCTTCGACTCCTTTCCATAATGTTGCCAATTTTCTCCATTTCGTAAAACGTCCCGTTTTTATTTCCGCGTCTTTGTTTTGCATCCCCTGCATCTTACGTCTTCAGCCAGTTCGCATTCGAGTCCCTCTTTAACAGAAGTTGATTTCCGCCAAAACGGCACGGCTGTAATTCTCGGGAGACTCGGCTAAAAGGGGAAATATGTCGTTATCGCTGTGACTTGAATTAATGAGAAGACTCGTTCCTTGGAAATGACTCGCTAGGGACGTGTTTATTGAGTCGGAAGCTGTCCTCTCCCGCGGATAAGTTTGTCTTTTGCTCGGCGCCCTGAAGATTGCGTCACGATGGCGCAACTCTTTAAGGGAAAAACGAAAAGGTTGTACGTTCTCCAAATAATAAACCGGACGTGACGCCGGGGATGCATCAAGGCAATATTCCCGATTTCGTTGATTCGATTAGGACGTTTCGGGAGGGGTGCGAAAGCGTATGCATTAAGAAAGGACGGAAAAGGATAACGAAAGCACTTTGGCGAGATTCTTAAGGGATATATACGATGTTACATTTTATGTTTTTTCGGATCGAGTTGAATATCTTACCTATATAATTGAGAGGAAAGATCTTTTGATCAGCAATAAATACTGTGGAAATCGATAAACATGAAATGCAGGTGACCAATCCACATTTTGCGTTAACCAGATTTCGTTTTGATCTAATTCTAACAAACGCAACCCGTTACATTGCTTTATTTACAGGAGTACTTACAGTCCCTTAAACTGAAAATTTACTTCTACGTGAATACACCTTTTAGCGCGTTGCAAGGCGTGTAAACACCGAACGTTTGAGTTACCTCGTTAGCTTATTGTTGTCGCGCATCGTTCGCGGAAAGAACGAGTCCCTAAAACGACTTTTCCTCACATACATTTCTCTTATTTTACGCTCATTGTCGGATCTGCCGGAGTAGTAGGGGGGTTGAGCTAAATCGTTTGATAAAGAAATGCTATATTATCGCTTGATATTTCTCCATAGGAATATTACGGATTCATCCGCAAATACCTTCACATTGCTATAAATCTCGTCGCTCAGGTCACTGATATATATCAGGAAGAGTAGATGTCCAATTACACTGCCTTGGGGTATGCCAGCGGTAACTATGGCCATATCCGAACTAACTCCGTCAAATACTAAATACTTTTTCTTCTCTCTTGTAGAGGAAATCCTCGGTCCAGTCATCCATTCCTTATTAATACCAGCTAATTCTAATTTGTAGATTAATTTGTCGTACGGGACACTGTCGACAGCTTTCTTGAAATCAAGGAAGAAATGAATCGTAAGATCAAGCTTATTAAATGAAAACAAATAACTAATCGATTGACCATTTTGCGATGAACGAATTATATATTGAAAGCTTTAGGAGAGTAATAAACCAATGGTGCACTTAGTGATAACCGATATTTCGTGTTAAATGGTATCTACTGTCATACTTTCATTCCGTGATCCCGTATATCCACATAAAAAATATTACTTTCGATAAAACAGCGGTAGAACAAAATCAAGGTGCATTATCAGCTCATGTAATTTTGCACCTTTTTCTAGTGATAAGCTACAACTTGATGATGACTATCTTTAGTATCATAAAAGCCCTATTCTCAGATTCTGAATAGTTCAAACTGTCTAAAATAAAATTGCAATAAGCGTTAAAAAATCATTTCATTAGAAATTCCGAGAGAAATGTAGACTTGAAGGAAGGATTTCCTATAAGTTGGACGCCAAAACCTTATTTGATAGCAACCAACAGATTTATGGCGTATCCAAATTGTCTTGAAAAAATACGGGAACAAAACAACGGGGTATGACCCATATATAAAAATGTGGAAAATTTGATAGAATATGTTTTAAACATAGCTTGTTCTTTTTAAACTCAAAAAACCTTATATTTTCTAAAATAACAGCGCAGCGTTAAAGTGCAAGTTGCCTCGCCCTAACATGTACTGAGAGATCACTGTCCCATGTATTCAAAATGAGACGAACAAAAGAAAACTTTTAATCGCATCCTAATACGGTACATCCCAATCGAATGATATAGACAGATTTATGTGATAGTACGATTGGCAATTAGAGCTCAATGTAGATAATTGCAGTAATTAACTTATTCGAAAGATGATCAATTGTCAATGATTATTCGTACAACATCCGAGGGAAATTCTTATCAATAACAGAATCGGTGACATATTTGGGAGTAACCCTCACAATTAACTTAACATGGGGTTTTCACATCTGCAATGTATGTGAAAGAGCACTTACGAAACCCAGATTCGCCAAAAGTGTAGTAGTCGATAGGAGCTAAGAAAAAGTCCGTGAGCGATATGGGTTAGGCCTCACCTTGAGTGTGCATGTAGTGTTTGGGATCTTCCCGACAAGTTTTGTAATGAGGAATTAAAGAATTATGAAAGGCGGTATGTTTCGAACAAAATTGTTCCGACAAATTAGTGTGCGATCTTCGGATTCTTCATGGAGCAGGATGCGAAACTCTAGAAGATAAAAGACTTAAACGAAGGCTTAATTTACTTAAAAAGTTCAGAAAATGTACGATTTAGAAGATGAAGATTTAATTATGCATCCTCCCTTTCACATAGGTCTTTCTGATACTGAGAAAAAAATCAGAGAAATACATGATAGTATAAGTCATTTCAAGAGTTTATTTTTTACGAAAGATACGCGAAATAATCGATTAGGGATTAAGAGCATGCACCCCCTGCCACACGCCAAAAGGTCACTTGCAGGGTGCATTTGTAGATGCAAATGTAGAAATTACAAAATTTAATGAAAAAGAAGCACTGCTTTCATTGCATGTTTTCTAATTACAAACGAAATGTTGAGCCGATACCAATCGAGACAATGGTTTGTAGAAGATTAAGAATTGGTCAATTGCGCAACGAAAATTCACTCCAATAAATAATCCTTTCATGATCGGATGCAACTAATCATATAAATTTAAGTGTTTGCTCTTATATTAAATAGTCCTTACGGAGAAATGTTAGAATGTAGGTATAGATATCAAGAACTGAAATTTGCATATCTGGATTTCTCATGTTTCACAATAACAAATTCGCTATATTTCCTATCGCAATCAAATAAACCACGAAATTAAGCCTTGTTTCGTGTTAAAGTGAATATCTTCATCAATTTGAAGTAAAAATTCTTAACAGAAAATCGCAATGTTCTCTCGTGCGACGAAAAAGAGATTCGAGGTTAAATTTTGTTTATTTCTGCAACTTTACTATTACCACAATTCTCACTATCTCCATACTCCAGTATAGGACTTATTTTTCATATATATTATATATATATATATCCATATTCCGTTATATGCTATTATAGGATTGAATGGGAATATATGAATCAGCTAGCTAGCCACGAATCAGAATAAGCGCTCAAATTTTTGCCACCAAAGAAAAATCGCAAATTTTTTTATTTTCTTAGATGATATCATTTTATGTTTCATTCCATGCGTCCAATCATTTTATCATTTTTATCTGTGTAGTGAACTTTCTAGAAACGCAAGGAAGTATCAAACAAATGAATGTATTGGCAATTGCGAGCTATTTTGAAGAGTTTACCTACCGGTTACCCAAAAACATAGAGAAGCATCAGTGAAATTCGTAAAAAAGTAATGAATATGATTTTATTAAAGAGCCCATTGAGTTTTAAGATCTTTTCAGGGGTAATGTAAGATAAGATGAAAGTAATTTCTTCACAACGCTTTATGACTTCAGAATAAGAGACGATTATTTAACACTTATCAACCTCAGTTCCTCCTTCGTTATTTCACGAGCCACCCTCACTTCGAAGAAGAAATACTGCCGCTCAAGCAGCTCTCTTTTATTTCATATCCGTTTAATTCTGCGTCGTTTGTTACGAAAGGGAATGCTTTATAATGAAGAACATTATATTATTGACATATTTGGTACAGGGTTGTTTAAAATTCTAAAACGTAAACTCCCAAAAACAGAGGATATTATCAAGGATTAATGGACAACTACTTCTCCTTCTGAATAAAATTCACAGATATTGGCAATTTTTTGTGGAAATACTCCATGTTTGAAGTAAAAGAGACTTTTTCCTCAGGATTGTAATACAAACATGACCAGGTTTCAGCGAATGATCGCCATCATCAGCAACGCTGAAGGCCTGGCCTGATGACGGCGATCATTCGCTGAAACCTGGTCGTGTCTGTATTAGTATTCCGTGGAAAAAGTACATAGTCTCTTTTCCTTCAAACTTTCTCCTTTCGGTCTAGATGACTCATTTAGAAAGGAGACCTCACGTCAACATCCAGTCCTAGGGGTCGGAAACATTCAATCACGCATGCGCCAACATATCCAGCCGCCGTCGACTGTTCTATCAGATAACCCGAACATACTCTCGCACAGTAAGACATCCTCACCCCCTCTCAGAAACAAACTTCTACAATAGTCTCAGACAATGCTTCCATCTCAGTAATGCCTGGAAATGGGAGAGGGAAGGTAGGTCCCGAAACTACTCCAACACAGGGGTCCATTATCACCTCGCAGATGAAGGGCAGCTCTGGAAGGAAGAGATGAGTAAAACCTCTACCCCTTCGACCCCTCATAAGGACCCCTAAGTCCCTTTCTAAGCCCGTACGACGCATGGTTATGACCCGTCTCTCCGCGCCGTCTCGCCATTCCCTTCGAAACCCCTAAAGGATTCGAGCCACCCCACCCACATTCGTGTCGCCTTTATCTACACTTCGCGAAGACCTCTTACATAGCCAGTCATCATTTTGATGCGGCAGGGGGCGGTGATGCGTGAATAGTGGTGAATGATAAAAGAGAAGGGTTGGCAAGAGAAAGGGCACGCTGCCGAAAGCACGCACGCAAGCGCAAACCACGGCGGCTGAACACGTATCCACCATCCCTTGAGAAAATTGAGCCGTCTTCCCCGCCAGAGCAAAAGCTCAAATAAGCAGTCTTTTTTCTTTAGTTTCTAGTTACGCACGCGAGATGCGGGATTGGACATTTCCCGACTTTGAAGTCGAATGGCGAGGACGCTGTGAAAGGCAGGTGCTTCGTACCTTCCCAACATCCAAGTTGCGGACAATTCGTAATCATGGACAATGCTAACGAATTGAGCTTTGCTTTCCGGTCAAAGGAAAGGACTGCTCCCTTTATCAGAGTTCCGCTCCGTTATCGCGTGAAATTTTACTGTAAAAGGTAACCTACAAAGTAAACAAAGTATTTTGCATCGCAGGATCCAAATTCGCCGTCTGAGCTGCGATTTTTATCACGAGTTTCCTTGACACGAAAATATTGCAGTCTCAATGAAGAAACCCGAAAATAATTTGCTGCTCATTTTACGTAAGCAATATTTTAATGTACGAAAATACTTTTAAAATTTAAGCACATGAAAAATTAAACTTCGCAAACATTAACAAGGAATAGCAAATAAATAAACATAAAATTACTTCANAATAAATAAGTCTTACAACCCTTTTTCCATAAACCGGATTTTTAACATCAATTGCAAACAACAAATATCACATTATGCTAAAATTTTTAGCGCGATTTGCTTCTTAGAGAACAGTTTTGTAGGAAAACTAAAAATTAGAATCTTGGTACATTTTTTGAATGGCATTCAGAAAACAAGTAGATGATAAATAAAACAGAAAAAATATCGCATAATGGGTTTTAGAGAATGAACTTTAAAAAAACAGTATTTATGCGATAGTTATTGTACAGCTGTAATATTTCTTTAGTGTGTTCTGGGAATTAAAAAAGTATTAAGAATTTTAAAATGAAATATGTACTGTGTGTGTAATTCACTAGAAGCATTACATCTTTAGTGTGTTAATAATAATTGAGTTTAATATTTTTAATAATATACATGTTAATAATACTATGCAGAATGTAACTCATGCATATGAGCATGAACATTAGCCTGAGTGTTGGTATTTATTAAATACTTTATGCCCCTACCGTACAATTTTTTGGTCCTATTTTTCCAATCAAAATAACGAAAAGCGAGACATTAGTTTATGAGGATATGGGGAATATAAAACATAACTAATTTGTAAGAATAGTGATATGTAAGACATATTTCACTTCCATTTAAGGGTTGAAACTCTAATAGGAAAGTAAATTGCCAACAGCTTTATCAATGGAACACTTTTAACTCATTTCCTCGATCTGTGTAATCTGAAATAGCATTACAACCGGCAAAAGTACGTGAGTCTCAATGAAGAAACCCGAAAATAATTTGCTGCTCATTTTACGTAAGCAATATTTTAATGTACGAAAATACTTTTAAAATTTAAGCACATGAAAAATTAAACTTCGTAAACATTAACAAGGAATAGCAAATAAATAAACATAAAATTACTTCATGGAATAGCTTTAAAATCATGCCCCATCAAACTAAAACGAGATTATTTTAAATCGGTCGAAGAGATTAAAATCAGTGCCTAAGTAATATTATGCAATCATTTGCAAGTGGAAGTGGTTACTTCATAATTATTAACTGCAACTGAAATAATTGGTTTGCATTTATCGCCGTGAGAAATATCACAGAATGTAGAAATAATTAATTTGTTTTCTAAACTAGCAACAAATGTATGGTAAATATTGTTTAGATTATGACAGGACATATAATTACTAACCTCCGCAAAATTATCTATCTTATGTTTATTTTCACTTTCAGGGTCTATAGTGCGCTTATCGAGACGAAAAATTACTTTCTCCTACAAATACCAACAAGACTCACAGATATCTACTAGCATTCATAATTTTAAGTAAATATTTGGACATGGTAGTAAAATCAAAGAAATTGGTCATAGTATTTCTTTCATTCTGAGAAACAAATCTCATTCGCCTATTTTTCGCCACATCTGAATATAACATAATTGTAATGTGGCAGATGAGAAATCAAATGGATTGAGATAAATCACTTCATTCTTTTACTTCAAAGTGTATCGCTAAAACCATTCTTTGCACTAATTAAATGAGAAAAAGCGATACTGTTCAATATAGAAACTTAATGGCTAAATAACACATACTACTGACTTTTTTTATAGTTCATATACGTCCTAATTCTTTAGTAATTCTTACTGAATAAGGCTAGGATTTTTAAAAGAGAAATAAACCTCGAAATTATTCCAAGAACTACCAATATCATATTGTTCAAATGGTTCACAAGGAAGTGACTCACAAACAAAAAGCAAAATAAAACTCTTGGTCGTATCAAACAGCAATATATTGTAAATGGCCAAGGGATATTTAGAAATCGTTCAAAGCTAAACGAAACAAATACTCTCCTTCGGATAAGATTGTTGACAAATGCTGTCTAAAGAAATTGAACGGACAAAAAGATGTCAGAGGCAGCCTTTCCCTGCAAATAAAGGATGACAAGAAAGGAAATATAAGAAAAACTTACCCATCCCGTTCCGATTTCCTTGCAGAAAAATACGGGGTCATCGCCTTTAAGAAATCTTTCGCAGTCTTTCATCTTTCCTTTCTTATCTAGCTACATTGCTCGAGAACCACGTGCTTCCTCTTTAATTCGCAGCGTTTATTCCTCTGAAACAAATGAGAAAATGCGCAAAATGAATGCGTCTCCTTTTGATGCATGCTTTTTCTTCTGAGCCACCGCAGATTTAGGACTATATTTTGATTCATTACATTTTATCAAAGCGCAATCAAATTTTACCTGAATTTTTTTTACGAATTGATAATTTAATTCAAAGCGTAAATCTGATTAAAATTCAGATTACGACGACAGAAAATTTTAATACAAAATTTATTTCTTTTTACTGATATCATCCTTGGATAATTTATATTCCCGCTATAATCCGAAAACGTAATGTGTATCATTAAAAATCGGGATTGGTATTAATTACATGACGATGAAAATGAGAAATTTATTGTGCAATTTAATTAATAAGCGCAAAAAAATATGAGTTAACTCAATGAAGAGTTAAACACGTTATTAATGAGAATATTATGATAAAATTTGACATTTAACGAAAAAGTTGATCCTCACATAAACGAGCAATAAATCAAGAATAACCTGGTATATAATGTATTTGGATACGCTTTTATCCAAAATAATGGTGGTTCTGAATAACGTAGGCGCTATCATGTACCTTAAATAATGATTAATGTACGATTATAATTTAAATCGCCGACACTTCACATCAGTTTATACTTTTTCTTATACAATTCGCAGACATGTGACACTCCCTTTTCTTTCCTGTTTTCCTGCACTGAAAATATTTTTCTGAGAACATCATTTCCCACGAATATTTTGTCTCTACGCGAGCCTTTCTTTTCTTCTCTTTTGTCCTCCATTTATGCCGCCTTTAAAGGCATGGTTTTATGACTGAATGCTTCAAAATTTTGGTTTATTTTGCTTGATAATAGGTCAAAAAATGGGACTTCCAAGTCTCAATCTCGGCAAATACAACCACAGGAGCTGAGCTACACGTAATATTTAATGAAAGCGTAGGAGGAACGTTTTTAAGCATAGCTTAGACATTCTCTTTAATTTTTGAGAGGAAAACATCGGCGATGAACAAGTGTGGCTAAAAGGGTCCATGTTCTGAGCTAGCAGAGCGTCGGTTCTCTTATTCATGAGGAATATGAAACCACTGCACACTTTGCATGAATAGTTTCATTACCTTCCGCTTTCTTGCAAAGTTGCGCGCCTGCAAATAATTGCGCAAGTCTACTCAGCACCGCAGGAAGGAAACAGCCCTCTTAGCGGCTTTTGCAACAGCTTTCCTTAAAAATATCAGAATTTTCGGCACAGATTTTACAAAAAGAATAAGTGAATAATTATTATTTATAATCACGCTAGAGAACAGAAACGTTTTCGTAGCAATAAATAAGTCTTACAACCCTTTTTCCATAAACCGGATTTTTAACATCAATTGCAAACAACAAATATCACATTATGCTAAAATTTTTAGCGCGATTTGCTTCTTAGAGAACAGTTTTGTAGGAAAACTAAAAATTAGAATCTTGGTACATTTTTTGAATGGCATTCAGAAAACAAGTAGATGATAAATAAAACAGAAAAAATATCGCATAATGGGTTTTAGAGAATGAACTTTAAAAAAACAGTATTTATGCGATAGTTATTGTACAGCTGTAATATTTCTTTAGTGTGTTCTGGGAATTAAAAAAGTATTAAGAATTTTAAAATGAAATATGTACTGTGTGTGTAATTCACTAGAAGCATTACATCTTTAGTGTGTTAATAATAATTGAGTTTAATATTTTTAATAATATACATGTTAATAATACTATGCAGAATGTAACTCATGCATATGAGCATGAACATTAGCCTGAGTGTTGGTATTTATTAAATACTTTATGCCCCTACCGTACAATTTTTTGGTCCTATTTTTCCAATCAAAATAACGAAAAGCGAGACATTAGTTTATGAGGATATGGGGAATATAAAACATAACTAATTTGTAAGAATAGTGATATGTAAGACATATTTCACTTCCATTTAAGGGTTGAAATTCTAATAGGAAAGTAAATTGCCAACAGCTTTATCAATGGAACACTTTTAACTCATTTCCTCGATCTGTGTAATCTGAAATAGCATTACAACCGCCAAAAGTACGTGAATGCAAATACTACACAAAAGCCGTTATAGAAAATACTATTGAAACCGTCTTTCGAATAATAATCTTATATTAACCTAACCTTATATCATTATTAATACATATGATATATCATAATTAATAATATTATTATATTATAATTAATATTAAAGCATCAAATAGGTTAATAGCCAGGTGGCAGAGAGTCGGCATATGCATATTAAGTAGCACTAAGTAGTTGGGGTTAAATAGTTAATAACATCAGCAATTAAAAGTATAAAAACTAGCAAATATAATTGCATTAAAAAACCATAAACTGGAGCAGGATAGAATATCCAAAGAACTACCAGGTACAAAATATTTTTACAAACTAAACAGGGTAATAGAGCACAGAATTAAATTGTAAAAATAATATCGCACACCAGAAACGTAGTCAAGGGAGTGGTTTTTGGGGTTCAACACCTCTCCATGAGAACAGCAAACAATAAACAAAAACATGCGGGACAATGTCCTCTCACAACTATGCCATACAAATACCGCCGGAGATTCGCAATGTATACTAGTTAAAAGTCAATCAGTTTCTATTATCAATAGACTTTGGGTGGAAGGATACCTACCCGTGGATTGTAGGCAGTGCAGTGCTTACTCCCCATGTCCCCATGAAACATATCCTGGATACGTCTCTGTCGCACACACACATTAATAAAATTTATAGCAGATATAACCCAGAGAAATAGACTAGCATTAATTCTTAAAGTTACAACCATTAAAATCCATCGGAAACGGATAATGCATGCACTGGGCCATCAGAAACAAAAATAAGGTGGCGTGTTAGAAAATAATTACAGCTTGGGTAGTATATTACAATGAAAATTCTAACATCGATACGTCTAAAAACAGAATCCATAAGATGGAACGTGTGACATGCTTTAACCACGAGCAGTAAAAGATCCCTCTTAATCTGCAATGTCTTCCTAAACGATGACAATCCATTACGGGAATCGAAACAGAAGAGACCCGCGACCCACATATAAAAATTTCAAGCGCCTTGCAATTCTGCAGGGGCGCCATAATCGATGGATTTCTTGAGAGGCGACACACTAAAAAAAATAATATCCGTTCAAAGTCCGCGCCGCTAATCCTCCCGACGGCTGGGAAAAATCATGGAAGGAAAAAAATCCTACGCTGAAAGTTTTGTGCTCGATTTTTCTTCTTTCCGTCAAAGGGGGCAATCCTTAAAGGCAGTCCTCCTCTGCGAACAGAAAACCGAACGTTATCTATCCTCCGACGCCTCTTACCTCCTCCTTTGCCCACTCCAACGCCCCATGCATTATGCAAGCACATCCTCTTAATTCCGAGTTTCCGTTCCTTTTGCTTCTTACACGTTCTTTGAGACTCTTTCGGTGCAAGCGAGAGAGAAAAGAGAAAAGGGAGGGCGGTAAATTCCCCGCTCTTTCATCCTTCGGGCCCTTTCTTTTTTCGTTTCGTTCGCCTTTCACACGATTGAAAGGAAAAAGAAGGCCATCTACCCCTTTCTTCTAGCGTCCTTTTGAATTTGTCTCCTTAAAGAAGTATCGCTTATGACGTAAAATCCGATCGCCGCACATAGAACTTTTCTGCGACATTCTCTGATTCGTATTCAAGTGCCGCGACCAAGTTGCAAAATGATTGGGGAAATCAATTCCAACGAGAGAGTGGAAGAATTGGTCTCGTATACTAAGTTGGAGAAAAGATTTAATGTACGCAAATATTCACCTCTGACTCGAATCAACCCGAGGCTTGATGCAAACTGACATTTGCTTTGATTGAATACAAGCAATGGTTTTTCTCTCATCTAGAAAAACCTCAATTATCGTACAATTTATAAAATACAATTTTATGCGCGGCTTCTTTTACATTTAGAAGCTCTTTTACTTCATAAAGAACTGTAATATCTTTCTTTTCAAAATTCCTAGTACCAAAAATGATTTCAAATCTTATTGGGTTGCAACTGAGTTTTTGAAATTCTAGCAATTGAGCCGAAAAAATTCCCCTCAATTCGTTCTTTTCAGCATAAACTGTACAAGTACCCGAGATATTCATTTCTTTGATTTCTCTATTTTATCCTATTTTCATATTTTCTATTAGAAAATTATTTTCCTCAGTATTTGTTCACCTATCATTTCCTTGTGAGAATATTAATTTTTACATGGTAAAGAAATCTGTGAATCAACTTCCCTTTTCTTGCCACTAACTTAGGGATACATAATGTATGTTATTCATTCATTTAACCGATTAAATTTACTTCCTGACGTCTCGCATCTAAGCGCAACCTGCGAAACGAGTTTCATATCCATCACGTAATGCTTCCATTGAAATATCACTTGAGTGAAGTCTATCTATGATGAAACAGACCCTTTCGGTAAAATTAGCAGATTAACGGCTCCTTATAGGTGCTTCTCTTAATACAGGAAATGGCAGATTGTAGGTCTCAGTAAAATTAAGATCGCTTTTAACTGAGTCCTTTGTATACGGATGAAATTAAATTGCCCCCGCACTCTATACTAAGTCCACCATAATGAAAGTCTTGAACCGTGGGAGAGAGAACGTCAGATAAAATATTTTAGAATACAAAGCCTAGTAGCTCACCTGTTTCCGAGTAAAATTAAAGTGAGTGGGCGTATTACAGAGAAGGTTGCTCACAACGGAAAATATAAGTACCATATGAAAAATATCCCCGTGAAAATTTCGTTCGGTTTTCTTTGGTAGTTCTTAGCTATCGGACTAAATATTGGCTACGATTAAGAGTATATTTTATTCTCACAACTCTTTTAACATAATAAAAATGTTTCCGAATAATCAGATACATTTCTCGCTCAAATAATATTTGCTCTCATAAATACAAATTAAGGGCAAATGTATAATTTTCGTTATAATTTATCACGATAATTGACCGCTAATTTGCATGTAATTTTAATTGAGAATAAGTTATCAACAGCGGTATAATACTTACTAATAATTTCACACATCTCGCTCTCTGAGATATCCTACTCGATTAAACAAATTATGCTCTCAGAGGGAAATATTGGATCGGGTATTCCGAGAAATAATTTCCTTGAAATGCTAAATTAAGTCTTCGCGTGCTGGCCAATTTTGAATGAGTTCTAAATGGAATGAATCATAATTCCTTAAAGGATACGGAACGATTACCTAGATAAAGCAGCTTCCATGTTTAATTGGGGAAATACATCTACCATCATTACAATGCATAGAAATACATTCTGTAGTCTAATATTTAGCAAATATTAAAACACGTAACGATTAGACAACAAGTAGAAAAGTGAAAGACTGAAGGAGAGAGAAAAAAAACATTGCATCACAATGCAAGAATAATACATAAAAGTCGCAATAAAGTCCTCTATTGGTAAATTGATTTTAAGATATCCCGTAAATCTGTTCCGTAAACGATGCATATTTCTTGAGTTGTGATAATTAATCATGGGTCTCTTGAGAACCCATAAAAACTAATGAAATTAACCTTAAGAATAACGCACGCCCTATTTAACGAACAAAAATCCACCTTCTTTTCAGAGAAAGGACCACTTCCTCAATCATTTATCTCGAAAAAAGTTCTTTTCTCCTGAATTGCGGTTCATAGCTTTGCCTTTTTGTGATATCTCTCTCCACCACTCCATCCTTCTCTTTCCTCTCTTTCTTTTCGCCATTCCCATTATTGTTCCCCGCCTTTATTTCCCGCCTTCTCATTCAACGCCGCCCGCAAGAAAAGATACAACCTCGCACAAGGGCACTCGCATTAAGCGAATGGGCTAATCTGCATTGTAGCGGTGTCTGATACGGCCGCTAGAGGAAACCGAGAGGCAAGAGGCCTCCGAAGAAACGTGTTTCGGGAGGTCGAGAAAATGAATGGGAAGCGTGCGGAAAGGAAAAAGCTCTCTTCGATACAAACTGCCACCCTTTCACAAGGAGAGATTGAAGAGATAGTGAGGCCCGCTTGGCTTGGAAGCCGAAATAAAGAATGGCGCTGATGTGGGTAGTATTTGAAGACTTCCGCACCCCGTTGTTTATGCACCCCTTGAATGAAGGCACCTCAACGGATGTCCCCGTGTTTATCAAATGGATAATTAAGATATTCCGCCTTCTACTTTAAATGGGGAGAGGAGTAATGGATTCTCCTACGGGGAATTGTTCAGGAGTCAATTATCATTAGCAAAGAAACACCAGCGGCTTCGGCTTTGACTCCGTAACCGAATGGTGTTACAGCTACCACCTCGCTTTGTTTTGAGATCGGCTCCTCAGCTATTCAGCCGTTTAATATGCACATGATAAGAGCGAAATTAGCTGCGTTCTCTAGGGAGGCTGTAGGCTTAATCAGACTCAAAAAGATTTCGGTACAATTAATCTGCATGTACAACTGTAATTGCGCAAATGAGGTCGCATGGTTGTAAATTACATGAAACGGCAATTTCCAAGACAATCGGCCTTTCAGTCTACACATGAATTGCCAAATAAAATTTAATTTTAACACTAAAACTGTTCACCTTATCATTAATAAAAATGTATCCCAAAGGAAGATTTGTTGCCGACTGTGAAGATTACCAATGACGCTAATACCTTTATGGTTTTTCGAAACAAAAGAGGCGTTAAACATAAGAATCTTAAGTAACGATACAAAAATAAAGCAGGCATCAGTTGATAACCATCCATCAATCAATAGCATTTAATGTAATTTTATGAATATATATTGGAATCTATTAATTCGGCCTCGACTGGTACTGGATTGGTAGGTCTACATTATAAAGAATAAGGAAAAAAGAAACATATATTTACTACAATACTCTATTCCACGACCACGAACGTTGAAACCATGTTTGGGGGAAAAAATATTGTGGTAAAGGTATAAGAGTTCATTTTTCCTTATTCTTTAGAATTTACGTTGTTTGAACCGAAAACATCGCACTCAACATCAACTCGCACCATCTACAATATGAATGTATTTCCGACTTAAAAACCCTACTTATAAATAAACTTCATTGCATAAGACTGTTATGATTCCGTTGCGTATTTCAAAAACACAATGAGGGCAAAAATTACTATATATGCAAATATTTCGCATTTATCGGTTTGAAAGCTGATGTTTGAGAATACAATTAACAGAGGTGAAAAGGAGAGGAATAATTAGAAAGCTAGGTAGGGTTGGAAAATCGTAAAATCCAATGGATTATTTACAGTGACTTTAATCTGCGACTTATTTACAATTATTTCTAATGATTTTCCAAACAAAAGGATATATCAAAGCATTACGCAAAATAGTTAAGTAATATTTTATCTTTAGTTCCATAATTATTAGCAATTAATCTTGTTTAACTAAATGTCCGTGAAAATAAGCCTCACAAAACTCCAGAATATCCTGCGAATACGAAAGAAATTAAGATATTTTAGTCGTTACAAAAATTTTCACGAGCTTCACCTAATTAACAAAAGATCCATCAAAATTGGCGGTTGTACATTGAACGCTGAGGCATGATTTCGGTATCCCGATTTATTAGTGGCTAGGATTATCTAGCAAGACTGATTTCGATAGCAATGCGGTAGAGACTTTGATGTAACTCGAATTGGTAGCGTAGCAGGATATTAGAGCGGAAGCTTTTCGATGAATTCGCCGAAGCTGTCTTGAATGGGGATGTTAGAGGTATCTCCATGTAAACTACGCCGGTAATCAACGAAATGTTACAGGTGAATTATACCTGGGACATGTTGATCTTCTCTCAAGTTAACAGATCGTCAATTTGGCCAAGGACATCTGTGTTATCACTCCTCTGCCACACGCTACTCTAGGGTGTAAGGCTACAAATGGAGCATGCAGATGGAAGAGAAATACATAACCTTGGCGACATCAAGGCCGCATTTGAATCAGTTAAAACTTTTGGAAATTACTCTTCACGATATATATGAATCTCCACAATATTAGGCTACTGTTTTAGTTTTAGTTTCCGAGCCACCTGATGATGGCGTGAATACGTCGAAACCCGGTCGTGCTACATTAAAACCGCTGTGGAAAAGTACAAATATAATCAATTTGTGTTATTGTGAAGATGGAATTCCACCAAATATCGCTTACCAAGATTAATTTTATATATGAATCTATTATTACAATGGAGATGATTAAAAATAAATTTAATACGAAAATTGTAAACCTACCGAGTAACTTTTACTTAGTATGACAAGAAATGATGTATTTTACAACACTGCTATAATTATATTTTGATTTATTAATAAAGGAGATCGTACACTAATACATCACTAATGCTCGAACAAAACAAAACATTTCCTATCGTCATCGAGATCATACGATTATTTTCCCATTAGAGTAAAGTATGAATGCATAGCTAATATAAATACATATGCAGAAAAGTTTAAGTTGATCTCTTTCTAAATTCAATCTTAGAATTGAATTGAAGCTAACTCTCCGGTATAATTCTTTCATACTTTCATTATATTCAAATGATACTCCGTAATGTTAAATTATTTCTATTATCAGCACATAAACGTATTGCTAAAGCACTCTCAGCGTCACCTTGATCTGTCATTTTAATTCAACTACTATACAGTTTAGATTATATAAAGCATGAAATTTGTAAATTACCTTTGATTACTTTATTCTGTTTGAAATAATGTTTGCTTAACGTTGTGAAATATTGTAAATTACACAGCTATTCAAAAATATATACCCGATAATTAGAAATATGTTCATTAACAAGAAATAAATCCATTATGAAGTAATTGACATGGTAATTATGGAGATATTATGAAAGTATACGAAAAAACGTAGAAATTGAAAAGTTAAGTATAAGTAACTTCGCTCCGTAATTTAGAAGACTAACTATCTCTATACTTCTCGAAGATCATGAAATACGTCATTCGATCCTACTAATTGGCCAATAATTAATAATAATTTTTCATAATTTAAACAAACGATAAATTAATTATTGATAATGAGCCCTCTAATAAAATGTTACATTTATCACTGAGAATTTACTCGTATTTAATTTTCACATCGAAAATATTTTTAACTTTAGGATTATCTTCTGCCTAAACAGAATCGGAAATTATATTGCCAAGTGATTTCTTTCAGGCTCTTAGACTAGGTATGTTGATAGTGAAAATATTGGGAAAAATAATAAATATACTCATGCGATGAATAAAAGAAGCCAGATGTAGCAAAGAAATCTTACCTTCCTTCAAGAGGCGTGGAGAAGAACATTTTATAAGGACTCAAAGAAATATCACATCTCTTCTTTCATAACTAAAACCTCGTTCGACTATATAATGTGACTCCGCTTTGATTCTTCATGTACGAATATATCATTTCCAGACGAAATATCCCTCGCATTTGGACTAAATAGAGATTCCTGTTCCCTACTTTCCTTTTCCAAAGCGTTCAGAACGGCCTCACGGATATACAGACACGACCAATTTGGTAACGATATTTCATCGATTGAGAAGAGAATCCGACTTGACGTTTCGCTTGAGTCAGGAAATTTTACCGCCAAAAATCAGCCAAATTATCCCCACGGTTGTTCCCTGGGGGTTGCTAGGGAAAAAATATCACGTCAATCAAAGAAGCCGTAAAAACCTTAGAATCGTTCCAGACATTCAACCACTGAGCTGATTTCTATAACATGATGAGAAGTTGAAAATGACATATCTCCTTTCATCTCCATTTTACGCCTTAATCTTTCTTGATAAGCCGAAAAATCATACATTTTGTGCGATCTTCCAAACATTTCCGTCATAATAATCTCTCTCTTTTGACATTTATCGCCATCAGGAAGTATTGTTGTAGATATTAAATATAAATTAGATTAAATTCCTAGGATTAAAGGAAAGGAAGGTGTCTTAGTAGATTGAAAACCTACGGAAAATTTCACACTTGTTATTCCTTTTAAATTCCTAGAATAGCTAGCTTAAAAATTCGAATATTTTCATCCAACATTTAACTTATTATAACATTCACCACTTCAGATACAATTCACATAAAGCGGTATAATACAGCACATGACATATATCAATACCCATGCCACTTGAAGACGTAACTCAATTTGTACTGCAAACAGAATAATTTCTTTAAAATGAAATCATTTGAGTACTTCCTTCAAAGAGATTCCTCAGAATAGATCTAATAATTCGGGAGTGAAGTACGGGCGGACATTTCCCACAATAATACAAACATGAGTTTCTGGCATTAATACAAGTTATTTCTTCAAAACCGTATAATATTTTTTTCTTTTTCTTAGATTTTCATATTTCAACTCCCAACACCTCTTTACGTAAGAGGAGACCGATAACTCTCAATCTCGCCCTCAAATAAAGAGTAATTATTATTATTTCTATGGTTTCTCCAGCATTTGAACAAACACGCGCGTTTCTGAGTAGTTAACATTGCAGAAATGCAAAATACCCGGAAAAATTCAATTATCACCCTTCTCGAGCAATGTACAAAAATGCGGTTCACATTTTCTCAACCTACGCTCAAAGGATGTTTTCACTGTCATTTTTTTCAGAAGACGTTTAAATCCGGTTATTTTTCCATAGACAGATACATGGAGTAACAGAAATATTGCATTCCAAAATATATCACGGTGATCTAGGAATTGATTTAATGTTATGATCTAAATTAGCACGAGTGAATCGCTCGGTAATAATGGAAACTTTACAATTATGTGTCGTTATTATTTCTAGGTCGTCATTTCCTTCACTTACACATATACCCCAGGAGTAAGAAATTAAGGGCTGAATAGAGAGGCACTAAAATACTCGTACAAGTTGCCCCCTAAATAGTCAGCTAAACTTTTCGCATCAGGTGTGATAATAAAAGGTAATAATTTATCACGGATAGTTATGCGGCTGGAAAATCAAGGATAAAGGGAAGTTACGCTAACACATAAACTACCATAACAGGTCATTAGCGTTAGGTATATAAGATTACCTGCCCGAAAATTATGAGACCTGGGTTCGAGTCCAAGTCAAGTGGTCATTTTCCACCCATTGTTTATCCTTGCTTTTCAGGTAAGTAGTAATTTGCATCACGTTGATTTCGTCTCCAAGCCTAATTATTTTGGACCCAAATGCTCAAAAACGAAATTATTCTTACTTTACAGCCACTTGGAAACTAATAGTAGCTGTTAATTAACTATCGGCTGATTTCCGAGGTAATTCTTTCCTTACAACAAAACTTCCCAACTGGTATGCTATATAACTTCCGAAGTAAGTATAACTCCAAGTAACCCATCAAAATGAAGCATAATACTAAGAAGAAGGGAATATTTCAAACCAATTGATGTTTCCATTCTTATTTCTATTGACATTTGAACTAAAACTCAAATAATTACGATTTAGTGGCACAAATTTTTTGTCGACATATAAGTACACTGTGGAACATACACAAACATAAACGTCGAAAGCGATGTCTTCTTTTCATTTTAAAAATCATCCAATTGAAAACTTCCCTATAGCGTCACTAGGCAAACTATCCTATTAGTTCTACCAAATACGCCAGTGTGTCTTTTGTACATCGCGTTCCTCGCCGGGGGCTTCGCATAAAGAAGGAACGACGGAGGAAATGTTTAATCAAAGAGTGCAAATGGGGAAATCGGAGGAAAAACGGTACCAGGAAATGGCGAAATAGAGAGCAGAGGGGAGACTTTTGAGTTGGACGTGGAAAGGTTACGGTGATGAAAAGAATTTAGCAGCAAAATCATAATGGAAGGTAAAAGACCACGAAATAGAGAAAAATGAGGAGATCTGTGCGAGGGGTAAAGACGATGGAGAACACCTCTTCGTCCAAATTGCTCACCGCAAATGAGGAATTTGATGGATTCCAATTCATTTCCATGGAAATGCTGGCCTTCGAGTGGAGCGTCGAAAAAAATTGCGAAAAAGAACGCTGGGAGAAATAGCCCAGGACTCGAAATGGAAATTTCAAAATTAAAAAAAGGTGGTAAGATATTCATCGGAACCTTCCAGCAGAAACTGAATCATACTGTAACTCATTCCAAGGAATAATACTGCGAAAATTCCATTGCTTTTGTCGAAAAATATTTAATTACTCATTCTCGCAATCCGTTGTGAACACCAATATTCCGCGGGAAGGACGATTTACCATTCTCTCAGACCGCATTTCGAGAGAATCTGTTATTCGAAATTTCTTCTGTAAGTCGACTAAAAAAATTCCCTCTGCATCGAGCAAAGAGAAGAGGCACTGAACGTGGAAAAGGCTGAGAGAACACCGATTTGTTTTCCCAGTCTCTTTGAGAGAAAGAGGTGAATTAAATGCACCTCCAGTTCCTCCGAAATATCGAGACCAAGTAAGTTTAATCCTCGAAAATAAAAAGGAGCGGTGCAGTATCCACTTTACTCGCACTTTTTGTTAACTTAACGCTCTTGGTCGGCTTTTAGCTAGAGCCCACAAATCCATTTGGGTCAGGATAATTCGATGCTCGTCCTACATTATTTCCAATGGCTCCATTATATGTGTTTTATCAGCGTCCATCCTCTGAGTATGGAAAGTTTTAAGTTAATGGAGCCAAACGATAGAATAAAATTAAATACGCTAGTTAATTCCTCCGTGAGTGGGATAGAAACGTTTTTTATAGCCGGGCGAGTATTATGTAAGAATAAGAAAGAACAAACGAGTATTGAAAATAAAAGCGTGGTTCCCCGAGAGCTTAAAGGAAGATAAATAAGAGCGAACGTACATACATTTAAGGTTAAATATTATGTTATTATGTTACGTGCTATATTTAGCAGGAATATTTTTTCAGATAAAGGTTCATCCTATTACATGTAAATGTATAATACGGTTTTAATTTTTTGTACGTCTTTCTGCATGATACATCGAAATATTTGGTTATTATTTTACGTACCGAAGAAAATAAATGAAACTTTGTCCACTATTTCCGTAATACATGTTTACAAACTTTACTAAACAGTATTTTTATATCGATCTTGCGAAGGATAATGAACCATATGTGCGAAATGACCTCTGTTGTCGAATCACTATTAACAATACTATTGTCTGTCCAACATCATGAAGACACAATGGATTTCTTATGGCCCCGTGCATTTCTTATGGGAGATCGGTGCGCGCTGTTGCCACTTTTTCATAAAAAAAAGACAGTTGGCAAAAATTAATTTCTAATACTTCTTTCATACAGCAAAAGTAATTCTGCACAGCATGGTGCAATTTAATCGATGTTAAAAAATATCGTAATCGAAGGAAAAATAGGAAAGTGATACTTTCGAAAAAATCGGGAATAAGTTGCGGTGTTCTTTGAACCGATATATTTAGGTCTACCTTTCAAGAAACACGGTCTTTCTTTGTATCACTGTCTGTCTCATTTTATTCACATTAGTGATACAAAGAAAAACCGTGTTTCTTGAAAGGTAGACCTAAATATATCGGTTCAAAGAAAACCGCAACTTATTCCCGATTTTTTCGAAAGTATCACTTACCTATTTTTCCTTCGATTACGATATTATTTAACATCGATTAAATTGCACTATGCTGTGTGGAATTACTTTTGCTGTATGATAAAAGTATTAGAAATTAATTTTTGCCAACTGTCTTTTTTTATGCAAAAGTGGCAACAGCACGCGCCGATCTCCCGTAAGAAATGCACGGGGCCATAAGAAATCCATTGTGTCTTCATGATGTTGGACAGACAATAGTAGTGTCACGAGATGAGCTTTCATTGTTAGCCTATATAAATATAATCTCAGATCAACGCATCTAAGAAATTCTGGAATAATTTACCCCCTACAAATAATATCATGCATGTACTTTAACTGTTGCTTTCCTTGATTCCTGTTAGGTCTGCGATTTGAGAGTTCTGTAACTAGTTACGGATAAGGTGAAATTTTCAGATAAAAAAAAACAAAATGAACTTGTAATGAATACAATTGGAATTGTGTTTAGCTTACAATGAATGTTAACCTAACCTTGCACAATTAATAAAGCACCTCTTTCAAATTAAATTGATATATTCACCTTCAATTCTCAAGGGAAACCCAATCGCAATGCTTTCGACGAATAATTTCCCAGACAAACATCCAAGATTATATAATCATATTTGCGAACTATAAATAATTATAAATCAAACAAAAACTAAATAAAAATAAAATTGCCGTTCACCAGTAATTATTTTTAAAGCAAAAAAATATCTTAGTACCCGTTCAGTTAAAATCAAACTTATAAAAATTTTTGAAGTTAAATTTTCCCTAATAATTCAAAACATTTCATTTAGTATCAATATTTCGCTACAGATTAAAATCATTTTGAAAATTATTTAATACAATATATTAATGATCGTGTTTATCACTTTTAGTTCATGTATGACAAAGTTCAAAACCCAAAAAATAAAATGCATTATCCTTATCATTAACCTAACCTTCCATACAATAATGAAAATTTTCATGTGAATAATTTATGCAAGAATTTTTCATTTATCTAACACAAACCTTTCTAAGATTTGACGTTTGCTAAATAATCTCCTTGTACAACAAGGACTACGTATGAGCGATTTTCAAGAAAAAAAGCTGTTTTGAAACAGACGGTAATTCGGTATCTGTACTCATATCAGGGAAGCGGTAGAATTGATTGTCTCCAAAGAAGTATTCGGCTTGGGGATGCATTTTTCATCGCAGATCGGCAACCCAAAAATGATTTTGCTGAGCCTAGGGCCTTTCGCACTAAAAAAGAAATCCCTACTGGAAACGCCAATATCTGAATATTTACAGCCTCGATAACTTCGGATATTCGAATATTCAAAATAATTCAGACAAACTTGACCGCCAAATTTATGCGCGAATTCGTATGCGTCGGGCAGATAAAAAGATTGTTTAAGAAGTGATCCGGCTAAAATGCAATCCTGAAAGTGTTGAGATAAACCACGGGAAGAGGAGAAAAATTCGGAAAGCAGAAGAGGCGAAATTTAATGCGAATGAATTGCCAAAAATGATAAGTTAGAAGACATGCACAGGAAAGTTGGTGATAAAAACGTGAATTAAATAAGAGACGATGACAAAAGCTTTCTAAGAATTATTTCAGCTGATCTTAAAAAAATAGCATTCATATTGCAGAATGGATCGCTATAAATAATTTCCGTATCTAAAAGGAACTAACCCACTGCGCTTGGATTTGAGGAATTGAAAGAAACTCGGCAGTGCTGATGCGTAGCATTTGAAAACCTTGCAAATTACATAAATTATCTTCTCCTCTGTGTAACGTTTTCCGTGGATCATAGTAAGTATACATTATGGACTATACTATATACGGTATGTATACAACAATATTAGGTTCCTTGTTTTAACCCTTCATGCCAAAGAGCTATCCCATAGATTAAAATATTTTTCAGCTTTTTCCTATAATCCGTTTTGACTCCAACTCATAATGTTCATAATCTATTCATTCATTTTCCAATCTAAGGATTTTCCAAGGATTTTCTAAGGATCAAAACAATATTTGGTTAAATGGACATTTCCTAGGGAAAATATTCCTTTTTTGTTAATTTTTGAGTTGCTATAAAATATTCTTTTATCGAAAGTATTGTTGAAAAATTCCGTCTTTCTATTTCATTTGAAATGATGGAATAATATAATTGAATAACCTAAACAATTTTCGCGAAGCAATTCTAGAAACTTCTTTTATTGTCCTTGATTTCATATAACTTCTATTCTATTTCCCTATACTTAACAAAAAAGGGGCAACGGCCCTAACAGATCCTAGGTCGTAATATAAATATTTTAAACGAATTTGTTTTGCCAATTTTATAAATGATTATTATTTACTTCAGAGTGATTTTATAACGAAATTAACGTAGTATTTCGGGGTTAATAAACCATAAATACCTCGATACCTACCTCGAAATCCTAGGGTTATATTTTTTATTCCGATAATTATTGTTTTTCTATTGAAAAAATCGTGTAAGTAAACTCACTGGAAACCAACCAAAGAAAGACAGAAAAGAATAGGAAAACTAAATGAGAGAGATAAACTCTTCCCTGTACGATGAATTGAGAAACCCAGGAGATATACGTCCAATTACCATTCATATCACATTTATTCATTCAGCTCCAATTCGGTTTATGAGTTCAACATGACCATTTCCGGAGAGTAGCTATAATACACTCATTATTCTGAAAATAATTTCCACGCTTACGAGGTAACATTTTTGAAAAGGCTCGGAAGCAACTTGATTGAAATTTCATTTTATACAAGAATGACGAAAGAAATACCAGAATTGTACGAGACCGGCCTTTAATTCAACCGAGACCTCCGTATTATTCAAATTAAATTCGATCCTCTCGCATCATCAGTTCTCGAATAAAAACATGGAGCATTCCAACAGAAAGAATCCATCGCACCATTCCGTTCTGATCACATCTCATTTGACAGCATTAAATAAAAAAACCTCTCTCGCATCTAATAGGAAATTCCGAAGCGCCGAAACGAAAAATACGCGGAAAAAAAAATCCTTCGATTCGCTGAGCTTTCGGAAACCAGAAACAGGTCATAATGATGATGTAGGCGATATCCTGACCAATCATCGATCGACGTAGCATATTCAGGCACGGATATGAAATTTCCGCTATATGCGAAACAGACCAACTTTATGACGAAGGCCTTAGACCCAGAAAGGCTTGTGGTGGGGGAAAATCTATCGAGGAAGCAAGAACATAAGGGAGAGTTCTCTCTTGAAAAGGAGGGGTGGTTGGAGTCCTTTTGGTTGGTGGGTGGGTACATCTCGTTAGGATGGGACAGTGAAAGGAACATTGGGAAGGAGAGAGGTTTTCAAGCAGGGCCTTGGCGCCAGCAATTGGAGTGAAAACCAAAAGTGGTTGAGGGAGGAATGGGGAGGAGGCGGGATATATGAAAAGGCCACTACGACCGCAGTTACCAGCCTCAATGCCTCTCTTTCCCCTAACCCACAGTTCCCTTCCATATATCCAGCCTCCTTCAACGTCCTAAAAGAACTGACAACTGGAGACCGCACTCCGTTCTTGACTCCAGTCACATCGAAGAAGAGAGTTGCAAACGTCACGTATACCTATTGAAATTCGATGCAACATAGATTTCAGTCAATAAATTTATGGCATATTTCACGAAAGTAATAAGCAATATTGTCTTATGAGCAGTTCACCTATAAGCCTTAGCTAGCCATTTATTATTTTCAACATGTTCGGATTTAGGATGGATGAGTAAGTCTCTAATCACTACCGAAATTTACTCATAATTTACGCAGCACTAATGTCTGTAAATTATTCAGCCTGAAGACCGGTTGGAACCTCGTTTCCTCTACCATTAGCTAACAAGAAGAGGGGAATGAGGCTAACTAGACAAGATAAGGAGTGAGGTACTTTGTACTTCGTTTTCTCATCGAGAAAGAATACTGCGTAAGTCCACGTAAGTGAAGTACTATGATTCTTCAAATAACACTATTCCTAACATTCCATAAGAAGAAACCTTAATAAATACCATTATTCAGTATCACTCATACATACCTATAGCTGTAAACAAGACTGAGATAAAATTAACTGAACGGTATATATTTCCCTATAATCCACAAAAGACGAATGAAAAATATTCTACCGATCAAGATATGATAATAGGAACCGAAACTATACTATCGACATTTAAAAAATCCCACGCCCGGTAATCACGCTTAGATAGTCTGTATCCTTTTCTCCCGTGAATAACGTAAGATGATGATTTTACTTTTAATCGGATAAAGAAGGAATTTTAAGAATTAAACAGTAGCATTTTATTTATTAAAAATAATATATTCTGTTATTTTCATTTCACTTTTTATTTTATTACTTATTTCGTATTTTCCTAATATTCGTTACATTCTCATTGATGGTTGCACCCAGGACTGAGTCTCCTTATCGAATTTCCGTTCCTGATCTAATGATAATAATGATAATTTTTCATAAGGAATTATACGTTACACACATTTTTATCGGTCTTAGTTAATAGTAAATCCACGAATTTTTTAATAAAATTAGCTTTAGTCTTGAGCTACATAAAACAAAGAGATGAGAACCACATGGTTCAAATACTTAAATTTAGATGGAGAAATGAAGGAGTAAAAGTCTAGACAGTACTATCCGGGCTAACCCGGACAATTCGTAGTCTCTAACTGTACATATATGCATTTCTGAATGTAAATGTCTTAAAGAAACACTAATTCCCTTTATGTTTACGCATGCTGCATACAAATTCACGCCAATATCTAGACTTCAGCCTTTATCGTATTATCCCATCATCAAATTTTACAGAATATTCCATACCACTTGCAAGGCTCCATATTTAGGATATACTCGTAAAATATCTTGGAAAATAAAACTTTAAAAAATGTTCCTCAGTATACACTTCCGTATTTCAAATGCAACTCAATAGCAAAATTGACGTTGACATTTCTCGTACCAATAGACCGAATTTGAAAGACGCCCGAATAAATCTGATGGCTACCGAAGCGATTCACTTCGCAATAGTAAAATTGACAATGACATTAGAGCATAACAGCAAACCAATTCTGATTTAAATTGGACTGGAAGGGATAAGTGGACTGCAAAAGAGAATTTTTGAACGTTATCCAAAACTCGACGAAAAAAACGAGTTTTATTAATGAATAATATAACATATATCATAAATTGAACGAGCACAAATTGAAATACATGGAAATCAGCTTACATTGCATTCTCGATACAAGCATTTTTACTTCTTTTTGCAGCACGATGCCCAATGATAGTTGCACCTCCCCTGCGGTAAGGTCTCAGTGGGACCAGCTGCCAACGGGATATCATTCCCGGATACATAACGAACCTCGCCCGCGGATGACAATTGAAATTCATCACCAATAGAAAGTAGCTATCGCTCCAAGCCCGCACATCTATTTCCCATCAGCGTCACAATGAGAAAAGAAAACAGACGGACGGTGTAGGGAAACGTAGCGCATTCTTGGCCGTATTCGAATCGCGCTACAAACCCACCAATCTCTTTCGGTCCTCAAAATTGATCCCGGAAAAAAACCTCCCACCTCACGGGGAAGCGTTTTAAAGTCGTTATCACGTTCGGGCAGGCATCGTTTTCAAAAAATAACGATCCTTTCCATCCAGTCTCTTTTAGGACTTCCTCTCGTTTTCCCTCCAATTTCTCCACACTCCGCTTTTTCCCCGTTGTTCTTTTTCCGCGAAAACCTTCCATCGCTTTGCTCTTTTCCTAAGCGGACGAAAGAGGTCGCAGCTGTAGGTTGGAAGCTCTCCAATATCGCTCGGTCCTACGGCAAGAACAAGGCGATCCTATACACCCACTTCTCTCCTTTCTATCTACAAGTTCTCTAGGGACCTAATGGAATAGGAATAAAGGGGTCGGTGGAAGATGAGGAAAATAAAACAAGGTGAGAGAAGGTACTCCGCACTAAAGAGAAAGGCAGACTTTTATCTACCTTATGACCAACGACTACCCGATGAAAAGTACCCTAGTACTTGTCTATTTATAGGAGAGAGCTCTCTTTATAGAAAAAATAACGTTTATTCTCTAATTAATTTAAAAGAAGATTTTGAACCGATGTAAAAAGTTAATTATGTTTGCAAAATTAAAACCAGCTTTTTGATCCAAGAACGAACGAAATTCCCATTTGAAGTAGGAAAAGATAAGACAGACGTCACTACGGAAGGTAATAACACCATAATAACAGAATAAATGAAAAAACGCCTCTCCTTGCCGTCAGATAGTTGTTAAGACAAAAATAAAGATAAATAACGAGGAAAATTATATAATTAGAGACTGAAAAATGTAATAAATTGAAAACTTTTCGTTCAATTCTATTACATTTATTGATATTTTCAAATGATTCTCATAAATCTTGGGGAGAAATCGTCACATTCAATCCTTCTTACATTAATAAGAAAATTAAAAAGGATATGAAAAAGTTTGCCGAATGAAATTATGATAAATATGTATACATTAATTATAGTAATAAAACTAAAGACTCGAGCATTTCATCTTGGCAGGAAATATTCATTCATGCTTGAAGCCGAATCAAGGTTTTTCTTCTACTGTATTTCAACGCTTCATTGTGATAATTAATCCAATCAAGACGTAGAAAGGAATTATTCCCGAGACCAGAGCGAAAATATTGATTAAGAATTGAGTTTTGCATGTCTTTAGTAGTGATGATGAAAGCAATACGTTTGTGAGTTACAAATATCTGAAGATAGCCTAAACAAAATGACCATCTTTAAATGTTCTAATACTTTAATTTCCTCCATTTCATGCAGCAAGATGCGTTTAACTACAGTTTATTATACATAATTACAGTTTACTACCTGGTATTACATAAGAAAAAGGAGAAGTATGAAGTTAAAAATAAGCAAATGATTTATTAGATCATAGATTTAGCAAAGATCATTTATTAATTGAGGATTGCATGCGGTAGGTTTACCAATATTGCGATATTTTATGTTCTATTTCTTTATATATCCTTTAAATATGTATGCTTTTTATATATTCTATGTATTTCTTATGTATCCTATAGAAAGAGGGCATTCTTATGCCCGTTTATTAAATCTATTCTAGATATTAATCTAGTGTCGGTGAATAACTTGATTACGCAAAAATGAAAAGATTTTGGACGATTCAAAAAGTTCCACTTACTTTCACTCCATACTATCGCTATGGTCTGGCCTTCTCGATACTATTGCTCAAGCTTTCGTAATGGTTTCTTCTATTGCTTTCACCCACCACCCGTTAACAATTGGTCGTATCACGTGAAAGCTCTCGGTCGTACGCGAGCATCTCTTGATTCCATTATTGGCTTTGTTCACGGTTCAAGGGTCTCCACCCAACTAATCAGCACACAAAAACCTTTCCCTAAATAAACTTATTTGAAGATGTAGTTTCAAAAGTACTTCCTTTGCCGAAATTCTTTCGATTACAATTTTAAATGTTCCTTCGATAACTTGAATAATAACACCCAAAACAGGCTTTATCAGCACTACGACCTTTCCAAATGAGAAACAATTTTTAATCAAGGGCGAGAAATTGTATCAGGTCAACAATTTCATAGAATTATTTATAAAAGTTAAATTAAAATATTTAAATGTAAACCTGTATAATGCTACAAGAAACAATCAAAATCATAGAACTGTGACGAATTGTCAATCAAACAAATTGTTAATTCGAACTGTCTCAAAACAAAAAACGAAAAATAGAATTCAGTGCTCCTGTCTTCGTTCATATTTAATGGTCAGATATCATACATAACATAGTTTCAGTAGCAGTAAGTAAATGGCTATTGCATTGAAAAGTTTTCATTGTATTTCTTTATTTACCGGTATAGGCGTGAAATCTCACTGGGAAGTGGCAAATTCAGGTATGAAGACTGTATGTGAATTTGTATGGGATTTACAAGTAGTAGAAAATGCACTATGATTAAGCAAGGAATTTAGGGATCAAAAGAAACGTCAGAAGACCCTTGTAGATATGTAAGCTCAAATCCATTAAGCGAACAAAATTACATCAATATTTTTTTATTCTCAAATTTTTCATGCGGGGAAAAGTTCTCATTTGCTAAAGATAACTTTCCTTCGCAAAAAGTACCCTTTAAAAATCCAACGATTGGAATACATTCGGGTTGCATGCTCGTTTGTACACAACCACGAACGAGTGTATACGCAACCACATACGAAAAGCCTCAGAACAGCTCACGGCCTGGAACTTTCCACGTATGTGGTTCGGTGGAACTGAGCGTTATTACACAGGTGTGACCATAGCAACATTCGGCCTGAGGGAGCTTTGATGCTTTCTGCATCTTTCCCCGCATGTATCCAAGCGGTAATCCTGAAATAAAGGAAAAGCTTTGGCGACATTTTCCGCGTGGAGGATATCGAAAAAACGGAAAGTTTAAAAATGAAAGAATAAGAGCTAACCGGAGGGCCTAGGGTATCGGAGGCGGGATAGATTCCTGAAAAATAACCGGCTTCATTTTTCGCAGGGCTCTAGGAAAATATCATAGGAATAGTTTGCCTTTCGATAACATTTTCCTGAATAAAAAAGTAAAGCTAAGAGGATCGGCAATGGGTGTCGAAGAAAGACGTCGGAATAAAACGCAAAAAATCGTCATGCTGCGAAGGATTGAAGCATATCGAAAAATCGCTTTTTACTGCATTTCGAACGCTAAACCAAAAGTTGGCTGTTTTTCCATCTTCTCTTCGACTGAACCGTTTGAAGATAAAAAGATGGAAAATTTTACGCAAAAATTTATCGGATTACGTCATGCACAGAGACGTACTAAACAATTAAGGTTGACGAAATAAAGGAAAAACTGCTTCACTCCTAATCTTGCATGACCGTAAAGGATTCCTCCCGGTTTCAATACTTTACAGAAAAACAAAATAAGTCGAATGATATTAAAAAATTAACTCGAATTTATGATTGTACTACCGTTATCAGCGTCCACGTAGGATATAAACCAAGCCTTTTCAAATTATTTCCAGCATACAACATAATATAAAAAAAACAATAATGTTTTCTAAATTACAGCATTTGGAAAAAATCATTCCAAATTTCATTTGACCAGGTAAGCATGTAACATTAATAAATAATTGTAATTATGGAGACAAAATCTATTCATTTGTCCCAAATGGATTGATGAATATTAGATAAACAATGGTAAATGATCGGAGCTAATATTTCGAAATAAATTATCCGGGAAGTAGAGGATCAAATTTTGTTTTAATAATGCAATTTTGAACTATTTTCTGAGTAAATATGAAATGAACCCTAAACACGGAAAACAAATTTGAAAAATCCCAATTTAACAATTATCATTAGGAGAGGATAATATAATGATGAAAAATTCGTCGAGAAAAACCAGAAAAAAAGAAGTCGTAGATGAAGAGTACGAAGTTAGTCATATGGTTGTATATCAACCAACTAGCTGCTTTGCAACAAGTTGTTTGATATATACACATTGCAATAAGAGAACGTTTAAGTAAATGTTTTTCCGTTGTAATGAAGTTTAATAAAATTCTGATCTGATCGTTCGATTTTATTGGGCAGGCATATTTCGCTAGAAAGAAAAAGGAGGAAATAACGCTCAAATAAAAATTCAAAGATTCGCTCAAGTGACATACTACTATCTGTTATATAATGGAAATTTTCGAAAACATCGCCATCAGAGCTAACTTATCTAATTACGTGAGTATTACTATAATAGCATTGTGTTAATTGATAAAAAATTTCATTTTTTCTAGCATGCTTTGTTTAGCTATTGAAATACTGAATACAGGATCCTTACAGCTAACGAGAAACGGTAAATTATAACTCATTTTAAATGACTTACTAGAGATAAATAATGGAATCTAGAAACGATACCATTAATACTAAATAAACATTTAAATAGAATAAGTTAAGGAATTGTGATACTCACTTAAAAAGATGTTAAAAGGAAGGTGGTAATCATCTCTCCATTTTAATTATGACTCCGTTCAATTTTGTAAATGAAAAAAATCACTATGTGGCAATTCCGTAAAACAATCCGCTTAAGAAGCAAAGTCAAAGTAACAATATCTATAGCTGGGCGATTTCAATTTGCATCACATACTCAATAAAATAAGAACTATTAAAGCTAGTGAAATGTTGTCTCAACTGAGAAAGAACTTAAAACGCAGTTAGAAGCATTTTAAGGCTAAAGTTTTATCGGTAAAACATATTTTAAAATTTAAACTCGAGTTAAATGAACATTTTTTAAATTTCAAATAAATCAAAAAAAGAATCTAGAAGCTAGCAAGCAGGAATCAAAGCCTTTTAGAAATCGCGCCTGAAAAACTACAAATTCACTAAATTTAAAAGTAATAAATAATAAAATGAATACTCCCGTTATTAGATAAGTTAGCTCTGATGCGCATGTCATAAATATCAATTATAGAATAGATAGTGATACGTGACTTCAGTGAATCTATGAATTTTTATTTGAGCGTTATTTCCTCCTTTTCCCTTCTAGTGAAATATACCTGTCCTTCCTAAGAAAATGGAACGATCAGATCAGAATTTTATTAGATTCATTACAAATAAAATCTAATGCTACAGCAGTGATGTGAAGCTTCACGGGGGTTTATAATTTCAGTAGTACTAATATTTCTCTTATTTTTCTGTTTCAGCCGGTGAATGATACATTCCGATAAAAACCAGATATCGCTGATGTCATGTATTATTGATATGGCTGAATCAAACTTTTGACTCGAATAAAAATACGGCGATCAAAACTCAAAGCAGTGGAAATAAAAATATCAAAGGCTATTCCAAAAATCGTAAAAGTGGAAAAACACTAAAAATGAAAATGCATGAATACATAAATATTGGCAGAGGCATTCGCGCAATTCGATAAATAAAAACTAAAGCTTACATACACATATATTCAATAGGAGATTTCAATCGTGCATGGGAAACTATTGAAGTCAAACTATAGTAGAATAACTCCGCGGAACTAAATGCAATCGAAGTATTCAGAATTCGTCCGAAGAAATTTGGCAGTGTTTCCTCCTGAAATATATATGATGCTAACATTTGAGAAGTAGGAAAAAATCACCATATTTCCCTAATGAACGTCTGCAAGTTTCATAAATTTTCCAAGGTATATCAAGAAGTAACATTAGATATCATCAAAATAATACTTAATGCAGAATAAGTAAATAAAAAATATGCCCAAATTTTTTACATCATAAACCTTAGAAAAATGTTTGAAATCAAGTTTTATGCTTTAATAATAAATATTGTAATTGATAAATGAACGGCAACAATTTCTAAAGATGTTTGTACCCTTGTATTAATTTGAATAAAATAGAATCAATTCTGGGTGTAAATGTATTTTGAGTTCAATTTATGAATTTCAGAGAGCACTAAAAACGAAAATCGTTACACAAACTATGACATATTCTTTGTCAAGCCTAGTAATAGATTCTTTTAATGCAGAAATCTATCACTAATCTAGTGGAAATTAATTAAAAACGAAACACTAGCCTACGAGCTTTAAAACATTCTAAAAATTGATTTAATCTCACAATGATATGGATCAGAACGTCAGAAATATTCACTAAATTTATTAAATTATTTCACTAAATATGCACGCATATAATTCGCAGACATTCTTTAAAAATTGATGATTAATTGACTTTGCAATTTCTAATTCTCAAGTGAATAATGATAACTGTCAAATGGGTTTCGATTTTTACTGAATGAAACGGCATAGCACATTATCATCTAATGCCACGTGAATCAAATATAAGAGATTGTGATATGAATTTCATACCGTTTATCCTAAACATAACCTTGAATGAATAAAACACACAAAAAGATTTTTACCGGTAACACCAGTTAAAAATAATATTTTCTGTATGATCGATATGAACAACCATAACTGTGAGAAAGTTTAAAAAGCAGCAAGAAACTTAATTAAATTTTCCACAATCTCTAAAATGTTGTGACTAAACTTTGAATTTTTATTTAAGCCTAATCATTTTTTGATTTCCCTAATCAAACCATGCAAACCATACCATAATAAATTTTTCCTTCATGCGATCTGTCAACTTGATCTGGTTTACCAGAGGTCCAGCCTCAAGCGAATTTCGGAGAAGGCCCAACTTAAAATTTACTTAATCACGAAGTCAATCGAATTGTATGAATTTCAAGGCTTATAAACGACAAAGCCTTTCTTCCACCTTTTTTCCCCGCCATCCTCTGTAATTCTGCTTTCGCGATTTTTCGCCGCAGAAATTCTTTTTTTAACAAGACTGCTTTTCGAGATTTCTTTTGGAAGGAAAAGACCTCATGCGACCCACGGCTCTTTTCCTCCATCCTCTTCTGTACGGATCGTTTGCATCTTGAGGGACCCTCCCCTTGTCTTCTCAAAACCTTTACTTTCTCAAAGTCCTCCTCCAACACCGCGAAATCTTCTTCCTCCTTTATTTGATTTGGAGAATCAAATCGGGTTTCATCTTTATTTTTCTTCGGGGTAACCCCCAATCTCGTACATCTCACTCTCTCACACTTGCCGCCACCTATTTTCCTTCTCATCCCCTCTCTTCATCCACATTTCTCTCTGCCCCTATCCGTTTTCCTCTCTCAAACGTCATATTCCTTTCCAGAAACCATCCCTACCACAATACCTTCTCCGAGATTCCCGATGCCTCCATCTTGATAGCGATGTTCTTTCATTTTTCTGCCCCCTTCCCTCGCTTAGTCATTCCAAACGTCACCGCATTGTCATGCAAATAAGATTATGGGGAGGGTTTTCTTTTTGACTTTTTTCTCTCTCGCACGCTTTCCGGAGTTGCTATAAGGCACCAGTGAACGAATTGTGGGAGGGAATCAAGCGAAGGAGAGACGTCAAGAGTAAAGGAGGAAAATGAAACGGGTAATTTGAATGCGTAATTTACCCAAAAATGCGGAGTCTTAGTGACGGTGCATTTTCGCGATGTTATTCCGTCTTCGAGATTTCGAAAAGATAGCGTTTTCTTTCCTCGGAGTCCATGGAGCGGGTTTTTCTCCTGCACTTGCCGCATCATATATTCCGTGTTTATCCATCTTGCTCGACTATGGTTTATATTAAATTGATGCTTAATGTTAACCATTGTGTGTGTTTTAAGGATATTTCATGAGTGAATTTAAAAATCTTCCGCGCCTAGACAAAAAAGTAAAAGCCCAGTTGGTAAGAAGCCCGGACTTTTGTAGAATATATTAAAACAAAGAATACATATCTATATAGAAAAGACTTTGTAACATTACGACGACTTTTTACATAATGAAACAGAATATGAAAAATGGACGCTGAGATAAAGAAATACTAATGAACGGACATCAAAAGATTAGAGGCGATAATAAAATCTAGTACTTCGGCCTTGACTTTGTGGTAGTTCTCCATAATCTAACTTGAGGATGATCTTATAGATCGAAACCATGGTCGTGAGTTAAAAAATATTACTGTGGTAAAGGTATAAGTGTTCTTCTTTTTCTCAAGTTAGATTAGAGGTCTTTGAGATGTGGGTAAAGCGTAGATTGGAAAGGGTATGTTGAGTCGATACGAAAACAAACTTTGAGGTACTAGAGATGGTTAGAGAGGAGATGGTTTTAATCGAAATAATTAAACGTCGACAGAGGGAAAGGGTGGGTCAAATACTGAGAGGAATGAAAGTTGTCCGGTGACATAAAGGGTGGGGTAACTTACCAGAAAGCGAAAGAAACGGCATTGAATAGGGAAGGTTAAGGCACATGAACATATCAAAAGGTAAAACACTTATATTTGTAATGAGTGAATACTTAAAAGGACCGAGAATCCAAAATGTAAACACAGTTTGAATCATGTGAACCAATATTAGTTAAATTTTGACTCAAATACATTTACATTTTCTTCTTTTAGAAAACATGAGACGTCGAAAAGTTGTTTTACTCGGATCATTTAGCGCGAGTGTAGTATGCAGTAAAACTAACGAATAAAGACTGGAGTAGTGCTTCAATTCTAGTACTGTAGTGATATTACGTTCTCAAATATATGAAATACCCTTTTCTCTATATACTACTTTGTTAACTCTTGGCAAGCCCATGTTCCCCGAAGCTCTCTGCGTAACGTAATTTCGTTCATATCTTTATGACTACCCTCTCCCAAAACATCCACCAAATTTTATAACTTATCTTCCCCTCAGTTTTTTTCATAGCGTCTTACCTTCAGCTGTTTTAAATATAAATTCACTCCATCTCAATGTATGACCCCTTCTGTCTGCTCATCTTCCGTATCAATTTTCAGTTTTATCACTATTTCCACCTCTTCATCGTTCGTTTTCAAACCAACGTTTTCCGTTCTGCGCCACACCCAAATCTCCAATGATTTGGGTGTGGCGAATCTTTTAATGCCTTCTTTCATAGGGTCCGCGTTTTACATCTATATAGCGAGAGATTCCCCTCTAGAAGTTATACCAGTCTTTTTCTAATTTTCTTATCGAAACTCTTCAAAAATGGTTCCCTTCCATTCACGAAGAATGTTTTCTTGAAGGTTGTAATTGGATTTACAATTTTCTCAGGAAGTAAAGTTAAAAAAAAAAATTCTAACTAGATAGTAAAATCTATAAAAATATCAGAGTAACCCATGACTTTAAAATTTCAATAATGGATCATAAAAGATAAAAGTCTGAGAGTCACTTTAAGGGGTTGTTAAATCTGCGATCTATAATTTACAAAATACCTATAATAAGCAATCATGATGGCATTATTAAGGAACCACTAAATATCAGCTCTCACAATGAGTCTGAACTTACGCAACTTCACCCATTGTACCTCAAGGTGTGGAAGTAACGAGCTTTCGTTATAGATGCAAAAAGTAAGACACCTTCCGAATAATGTTCTCAATTCTCATTCAGTCACAAATTTCAGTTCATTTTCCAAGTCTTGCATTAATTCGGAATTCCGTTTTGGGAACACGTGAATTCTGTTTGAAAACAGCGAGTTTTGGCCAAATTTTTGGTTTTCATCTTTCATATCATAATGAGTTAACAATCACCTCTATAAATTATCAGTATTTTAAGTAATAACCTGAAAACATCAAATAACTTTTACTCCGTTATCCTTCTTTTTCTTTATAGATCAAGCATGTACCACCCAGGTATTCGCAAGCTACTTCTCCTTAATTTTCACTTACTCTCTGAATATCTGTGTATTAAAATATCCACTTCATAGGTTATGTATAGATAATATAGGTAAAAGTTCAAAGGAAACTTCAACAAATTGAGACATTCCATATTTTTACGAGCAAGTAGCTAAATTAGTAATAGTAAATGGTCTCTCTTTAATGAAACATTAAATAGGGAATTTGAAAAATGATCTTCAGTTGTTTTTCCGACTAATACAGAAGTTAAATTTATTACGTAAATCCTTATCTTGGGAACGTACGACTTAAATTGTGATTTTCCGAAGTGACCAAGGTAAATTCTTAAATATCAAATTTAAAAGAGTTATTGTATACGGCAATAACTTAAATAGGAATACTCAAATTGCATATTCTCATTTGGTCATACCTTAAAACACGAACAGAAAATTCACAAAGAATGATAAACTTTAGCCTATAACCGAGCACGGATAAACTAAACTAAATTGAAGTAAAAAATTGATATGGAATGCGCTACAAATTAAGCGTATCCCAGAAAATCCCTCTCCCAAAAATATGAACTTTTTAAGCTCTTTACGATGACCATGCGCACTCTCGTTAGTGACATCCAAATAACAGAAGCTTATTAAAATAGCATAGTATATTTTCATGCAAGAAAGTGTTCTAATTATCCTCTAATCTGATTAATGTTTCAACAGAAAACAAAATCTAATACCTCCTGCTTTAACCGCCTACTCTATTGAGAAAAGAAAAATAACATCCACTTGCGTCGTCATCTCCATGGATACCATGTATGCCTATTTATTGATAAATCAGTGTCACAGATACCTCAAATCGATTTTCCTGGAAGCTTACGCCCACGCGCCATACTCCAAAAATATTTCTCAACAATTCCCGCGCATCGGAACACATTTCCAGGAAAGAGACAATTGGAGAAAGTTTTTTCCTTTCTCTTTTCCACATATAATCTCTGAAATGATACGGATGCCTCTCTTGTTCCAATCCGCTTGTGAAATTAAGTCAAATATGTACGGAAAATAAGACATGTTCATTACCAAACAAAATCAAATAGATAATACCACTAGCTTCCATAATACGCTGTGTAATTTAATGTAAAAGGTAGTGCTAAATTCTGAGAATTACTTAAAAAGGACTCAGCATAGTCAAACGTAAAATGAACACCAAGAAAATTAACACAATTAAATTGTGGAGAAATATGAAATAAGCTGCAATACGCGGAAACATCGACATTGAAGGCACAAAGATAAAACCAGTAAAGAGGTCTTGTCATTTGGGAAGTCATTTAACCGATAAAAATAAAAATGTGGTTGATTAAAGCAAATTAACTAAAGCAAAAAATATATGTATTTACAAAACAACCACTTCTCCACGGATACAAGGAAGAGATTTGCAATATGAAGTTGTTTTTACTTATGGTTGCGAGACATAGGTAAAAAAGAATAAGATAAAATATATTATAGGGAAAAAAAAGAATAAGATAAAATACTACCAAAAGAATGAGATAAAATAATACCCTGCTTTAAATTTGGATTTGAAGGAAAATCACTAATATCAGTTGGACCCAAAGGAAATCAATCAGCAAGTTAATTAAGGAAAAGTAGAACCATATTGGTTAAATTAAAGGGAGGAAAACGAACGTTATTGGTCATGCAATAAGACACAGCGAGCTATTGAGTAACACTTTAAAAGGAAAAATCTTAGGCCATAAAACGAGAGGTGGGGCAAAAGTGAACATATTTCTATAAGTGACCATTTATGTTATCCACTAAGTGGAACGCAAATAATTCCATGAGCTGGAAGTTGGCAAGGAATGAAATGGTTTGAGAAGGAGACAAGGCACCTACTTCAATTAGATGAAGATGATCATATTAGATCAGTCGATGGGGCCTAGATTTTGTCCAATTCCATCTTCACGTGAAATAAAAAGGATGCAGTCCTTAAATACTTCTTCTTTTCTTCTAATATATTCAAACGACCGTTTTGCAACCACCTTATGATGGCGATTGATCGCCGAAAGCTATCGTTCGAAAAAAATTTGCAATAAAGGTGTGCAATCCTTCTCATTTGCTGTGGCCATCATATAGGCAAGCAATTTCTTTTAGAAACAAACTCCTAAACCATTTATTCTAATAATGTGCCGGATAGCACATTACTCCAGATAACGCGAACAATAAATATTAAATATAAACAATAAAGTTCATGAATTTACAATTTATAATTTATCACCATCCTCAAAATTTAATATGTTCCTTAAAAATAATAAAATTTAATAAAATTAAAGTTATATAGACAGTGAAAGTATACCTAAATATGATTAATTTTTACCTTAAGATGGGAAACGGTACAAAGACGGAAAAATACTACAGTGAAAATAAGTAATGGTGAAAGAACATCTTGTAACATTGCATACTATTTACAGGCTCTTGATTCTAAAAATGCGGACACCAACTTAACCGAAATAGCAGAAAATGTAGGAATTTCTATTTCAGCCTTGGAAAGACTATCTCCATAAAAAAATAGCAATTATTTTAAGTCTGAATTTAAATTATTGTATCGCCTTGGCGTAATTCGGAAGAATTTTTTCAATCTAACAATACTACCTTTCAATGTAACACGCTACAGATTAGCTGAATCTAACACCGTGAATTCCGAATTACTATCTCATTAAAGCGTCACACTAAGTTTAAGTCGGTAATAAACCTGAATGTGATTCTAACGTACGATTTACCCTAAACACGAGAGAAGAAAGAATAAAGTCGATTATGGTAACACGAAAAATAGGTGATGCGACTAAATTAGTAACCTATGCATGTCCAATTAGGTGCTTTTCACTACCCTAGCTAAAACCCTCAAAGTAATCAAGAGATATATTACGTGTTTGTCTGACTCAGAGACATCTTTCACACGATATCTGTTAAATTTTACGAAAAAGACATCAGACGAGAAAATATAATGTGATTATAAACCTCTAAAGTTGTGTAATAAAGTAAACATTATTCAAATAACCTCTCGTGGGAGTTTTATTGAGTATTTGGAAATGAGAAGATTTTTAACGTGAATTTCGGTACATATTAGTCATTGAAAACAAAATTTCTTTTTAAAGTTAACATTAAAGGCTTCTTCTTTAGAAGTAGCATTTAAGACTACTTCTTTGAAGAATTCTTCCCATATCTAATTTGAGCAACGTCACCTTTTTAATTTCTTAAATTTATCTTGTAACTAAAATTGAGCATTTGTGAGAGAAATATATTTTTCCTAAAAATGCCGTAGTACTATATTATCTAAAATAAAGATACGAAATTAATAACTAACGGATTGATACGTAAAGAAAGGCACACTTAAAATAAACAATTACTTTTCTATTGATGACTGAGATTGCCCGGACCATTCAGCGAACTTCTTAATCCCTTCAAGGAATTAACTCGGATATTAATGAGTTTCTCTTGTGTACACACTAACCCATCAGGAATCCCAAAATAGTCCCGTCCGTCATCTTAATCTTTTCAATTCCCCGTCTTAATTTTTTCCTCCTTCCGTTCCCATTCAATCGTCCCCTGCCTTTTACCAAAATGGAGTTTGGGACGAATGCTCCCGCCCCAAAAAAATGTATATAGCCAACTCCTTGAGAAACTTGTTAAGGGAGGATGGAGGTTCCTCAAAAATGGAATTATACTGGAGAGAGAGGAATTCTCGGATTCGCGCTACCTCTCCCACTTATTCCACAATTTATCACTTGAAACCGGCGTTTATTTCCAGGAAGTTTGGCAGAAAGGAGGAGCGAAAGAAAGAGATTAAGGGTCCTACAAAAATGCGGATGGAGAGTATTTACAATGAAGCACTGTTCGGTGAAGGATTCGTTTTCGCTTTTTCGCTCGCTTTAACGTAGTAAATGAAAGAACCGAAATGAACAGCTAATGACCCTTCAGTATATTCATGGCCAACGACTTCTTTCATTTATTTTTCCCGCATGGTGTAAAGAGAATATTTGCCGAACAATAGTAAAATTAATATACAATTACATTCTCATTATAGCTTTATATAATAATTTCATTAACGTAAAAAAGTAAAAATTTCTAATCTTTCAGTAGATTCTCTAAACAGAAGCCGGTTTGAACTTCCAACCCTCCGCTACCAGAACCTCTGCAGAGGGAATGAGACTTAGTACTCAAAATGAGGAGTGAGGTAATTAATCTTTGCTTCCCTCCCTCAGCCAGAATCCTGTGTATTGGGTAACGTCCATATAAGTAAAAACACAATGACTTTATAAATAGCACTTGTCATATCATTAAATTAGGAGTGGCCAAAATGAATTCCATTATTCAGTATCTTTCACTAGCTAAGTACAGCTCAATTGTGTTCGACATTCAGTGGCCCACCGCACAAATGAGCCTAGTCCAACTCAAAAAATACGGGTAGCAGCGCTTGCTGAATAGGGAGCCATGCCTGAATAGGTTTCACATCATGATGCTTGTCAGGCATATAGCTCTATTCCCCGTATTCTTCGCTTATTTCACTTCCTACGAGTTATCATCTACCAAGTTATCGCGAATGAGCTATAGCATCCATGTTATCGCAGCCTTGAGCAAGACTAAGACAAATGTAACTGAAAGATACATCATTGTCATGTAACAAAAGAAAAATATCCCATACATAAAGATAAGGTATTAGGATTAGATTTCCAGGAAACTGCCATGGAAATAAGAAAGACTTTCTAAGATGGCAATAAATAGCAAAGAACTAGGAAAGAAGGCACTACTCAGTCCAAAGAAGATTAGGAACGATAGAAAGAATAAAATAAAGGAAGAGAGAGGAGAAAATGGATACAGTAATGGAGGAAGTATGGTGGAAAGACAGAAAAATGGAGGAAGTCCTTATCCAAATTCTAACCGAACAGCATTTCGAAATACGAAAAGAGAACTAATTGGTAGTCATATAAGTGGTATTGTTAAAAGTGCTTCTTCCACTGTTAACATCATATTGCATATATGGACTACTGAGAATCTCAGCACCGCTTTCATCAAAGAAGAACACACTGCCAAATAGGCTACCCAGGAGCCCTAAGGGCTAATTACTATCATAACTAATGTGACATGGTTTCCGATTACTTGCAAGTAATACAGGAAAATGTTTATGCATGGCTTATCGTAAACTTAATAGCAACAAACTATTCCATGGTCAAACTACGATGTCCTTTACCAAGCAGTAGTGATTGTTTGAATTTCAATATCTCATTTGTAAATGAGGAGAACGAGTGGCAAAGGAAGAAGAGTCATCATTTATCGATTGATAAATAAATGAGGACCGAAAGAAATATTGCGTGACCAGTCTGGAAAGAGAGTTGATCTGGACATCTGGAAATGAGGATCGAAAGCAGAATGAGAAAGAAGTTGTATGACGATAGGATGAGTTGTAAGAAAGACCAGAAAGGGGCTGATCGAATGTGATGAATATGATCATAAAGAGAAATGATACATGATGCTCAAAGAATAACAGGGAGTACATGAAAAGATGGATGTATCTGAAGTGAAAGATCTATTCAAGGATTAGAGTGTTCCTAGTAGAAGGAGTTATTAGCTCCCTAACTTAGAAAAGGAATAACGTGATTAATAGTGTGAGTATGAAAGTATCCATTCCCCAATTTGCAGCGTTTACGTATCCGCGTGTTGTAATTCCAATAGAGGAGATGATTAAACTGATTCACTTATGAAGTACATACTTATGCCACCGATTATTTTCGAGCATGAAACGTATTAGAGAAGCTCACAGACCTAGACTAACTGATGAAAATCTATGCACCAAAAGGGAGGATTCGCATTTGTTGTCTCTAAGTTTTATATAATAAAGCATAACAATAATCATACGTGCGTCCATTATTACTTTAGTGTATTTTTTTGGCATTACTATTAGATATAGTATATTTTCTCCCTCTTAATTCTGATATCTCAACAGGAAAACAAATGTATTTAATGTTTAAACTCTTCTATAAATTTTGTATTTAAATAAATATTCAAAAAAGTATAAAAATTAAAATAAAATCTACAGTCGACTTTTATTGTAGTTGCGTGAAAAATTCCGATTTTTTTGCCACAAATTATGGTGTAATTACAATCAAATATCAATAGGGTATATATGATAATTAAAATACGACAATGGGTTAAATAGAAATAGCCTTTCACATCTACAGAATTCATAAGCTGCATTTCCGTAACCGAATCGTCAATAGAAATAATCTAAAAGAGTTTCTCATCTACGAGAAAAACGATAAATATAATCATGTTCTATCGAACATCCATATCTTATCCGACCAATATTACAGTTGCTTCTTTTCAACTAAAGAGAGCGAATAAGTTTTTATATGCATCTTTTATCTATGTAAAATTTAGTAAAAGAACGGCTTTTAGAATTTTACAGGATGGTTTTCATATCTCCTATGCACTTAACCTCGTCATATATCAACTTTTTTATTTTGCCATTAAAGAGCAAATTTGACAACGACCACCTTAATTAGTTTTCAATATACAACCCTCTTCAGAAGAAAGTTTTCTTATCGGGGATCTAATTGGAAAAGATGGCTAAAACAGCCTTTTCTGTAAACAACTGAAAATAACTGTAACGTTATTATTGTAATTTAACCTAGTTCTCGAACCAGCTCTTTGGGAAATTTAAAGTTTATGTTATATTTAACTTTCCATAACTTTAGCAACATTTAAGCAATAACAAATGAATTAAATGGGTAGAAAATTCCCTTATAAGAAATATTAAAAATACAAAGGAATTTTCCCGGTGCTATTTAAAAATAAAGGTACTCAAATTTTCAAGAAGAGATAACAAAGTTTAGCTTCTTATGCTAAGGAAAAAGAAAATGGGAACAACAAAACTTCTTTAGAAGTTTTAAAAGAGAGTTATCAATCCGTTTGGAACTTCTTTTAAAATTTGAGAGTTCTGGAACATACTACTTTTTAAGAAAACTGGATTCCATTTTCC
>KZ308243.1:830871-855087 GCA_000376725.2 Ladona fulva
ATCTCTCCTCGCTACGACAACAGACACTTTTTGCTTGGCACGAAAGGAAACAGCACGCAGACGGGACTCAATGAAAGATCGCTTTAAATCAAAATGCGTTTAGTGTCACAGAGGGAAAAACACTTGAAAGAGATGGCATTCGTTAAAGAAACAATCCTGCAACAAAGCTGAGACCAGAAAGGCACGGCGCAAACTCGGTAATAGAGGACAACAGCGATAGTGCGCGGAGTAGAGGCGGTGGTGGAAAGGTACACATCTTGTCACAATATTTATACCACCCTCTCTATGGAAAAAAGCTTTTGGAACCCTTTTTTGTACAATGGTGCCTGTGTGTGTTCCAAACAACTTTCCATACAGTCGACTTCCACTCCTTCCTTCCTCGTTTTTTCTTCCTTTTCCCTTCTCTATTCTTTCATGTCTCGCCTCACCCTTGTGAATTTAAATTCAGACAGAGTTCTTCTTACTTTTCTCCGATACGCAGAGAGGAAAACAAAGCAAGGGAACGCAACTCCGACCAGGGTCATGCGAAATTGCTCGTATTTTTTGCCTTTTCTCTTTCGTTCGCCTCCCACTTTTTGGCCCTTGCTCCGTAGCTCGGGAAAATGCGAATTTATAGTCCCATGAATCCGTCGAATTATCCCTCGTAAATTACGAATCTAATACGCATTTTATAAGAATTGGTTCACGGTTTTTATGCATTTCCATATTTATCATCTAGAAAAGTATTTCTTGTTACAATTGTCAGCGAATATAGGCCGTATTTGGGCATTTTCGCTCATTCTTTATCACTTTCTTAAGATCTACGCATCACCTTGGATCTCACAAGTTTTAGCGTTAGTTCTCTAAATTCCTGCCCACCTATTCCCAATTTCTATCTCACAAAGACCGTTAATATCGTTCCTTCACAAGTATTTGGAAATAGTAACGTCATCGTTTTTTCCTGTTTTCGACGAAGGTGATGATTTGTAGGAATTTACCAATAGAACAATGACTATATCAGATTCCGTGGGTTCGACAAAGTCGACGCAAAAGCATCATCATGTCAATTGCATGTTAATAGTAAGATAAAGTTTTCATTCAAAACAAACATAATAACAAATACAGTTGTGCTTCGATGTACGTACTTTATTTTCCAGTTCGATGACCTAAACTCGAAAAGTTTATACCTCGAAACCCAGTTTTCCATTGAATCTTTTTTTTTGTTCGTATCTAGAGGACAAAATAGAGTAATAAAAAATTCGTAATCCGTTCTCACAGTCGAGTTGTCATTGTAACTTGATAACCTGAGTCAACAAAAGATGTTTCTAAGGATTTTGATCCGTAAAAACAAACCTTCTATGGACATTATGGTAGGAACTAATTCTCTTAAATTTAGCTTAACTTTTGGTAAACTATCGACTGAATCTGATTTTAAAGAATATGAATTAACAACAGGTAGATTACTGAAATATATCATTGTAAATAAAAAGATGCTCGACTAATGATATTCTCCACCAAATTAATTTTAATTATATCAAACTCTCAAACACATTCCAAGTAAATAATAATTTCTAAAAGCTTCTCAACATCCCTATAATACCTACGTATTATTTCTTTAGCTCGAAATTATAATTTACAATGTATAATTTACAACATCCTTCCACATTATATGACAATAAAGGCCTTTCATTACCAGAATATTTGCGGGTCATGTGAAAAAAGAATGTGGCGGTTTAGATCTGGTCGCGAGATTCTCAGCGGGCCTTTGTCGAAAAACGTTTGTATTGAAAGACAATTTTGAATACTTCTGATATCCTACTTACTTCAGATACAAACCAAAGGAATTCTTAAAAAAATATTTTTGCAGCTTCGTAGTAAGCTGTTCTGTTTACATTAAATACTTTACTGATTGAATAGTTTTATAATAATATTCGTGTATTTTAAAGTAAAGGATGAACCACGTCATTAAAATCAGACTGAAATCTTTAATAATTACCTCACTACCAGTAAGTATTTCTCGTGTTTCGCTATCATTAAAAGTTTTTAATTTATAAGTTTTGAAAATGGCAAAGGATGAACAGTTACACCATAATTAAACTGTTTTTGATATATTATGTACATATTTCGGATTAATTCCAAATTTAAATTTCGAATCTTTTCAACCCTCTTTAATTTTATTTCGTGAAATATTATAAATGGTACTTAAAGAAAAATTATTTAATCATATTTTCAATGCAAATGTTTTGACAAAATGTCTTGTTTTGTGCTTAATACTCGTGTTTATTTCTCCTTCAGTATTTGTATTGATATATATTGCTGCTGAGCAATTTTTTTACTATTTTCTTTTGTATTATCTTTGTATTGTTTTGTTTTCTTCTGCTCCATGGGAAGATCCCATAACAAATTTAAAATTATTATTATGAATTTTATTAAATGGAGCCTTGTTAATTGAATCTTAAGGAAAACGACACATATAGAAACAGTAACTCAGAAAATTAAAAATTATTCTTTGTAAAATTTCTCAAATTCCCATTATATACATATATCATTCCTCTATGGCGATAAGTGAGAAGAGCTGAATATTAAATCTGTTATTTTTGACTAGAACCTACTCCAATATCCATTGCCTTTCGAAAAGCTCCATCGGAATATTAGCCGCGCGCAAATCGGTCCTTAACCTCTTTTCCATCGTCAAACATTTGAGAGAAACGCGTAACAAATGGATTTATATGACCAACGAATATGTCTCGACCCCGCATAATTTCGAACCGACGCATATATTTATGCCACCAAGTCGGTCCTCTCGCCTCTTCCCCCCTCAACTCGTTTGGTCAACTCCTGGGTTAAATTTAAGAGGAAATGGGATGCTTAAAAAAAGCCATATTTCTCCCGCGCAACCCGCTTCCATGCTGGATTTCCATCCAAATCACGGCCACAATTACTTTTTCCATCCCGAAATCTTCCATTCCTCGCAAATTCCATCGCTTCCTCTTATTTTTAAAACCCTTACCAAAAAAAGCATCCACTTCCACCTCCTCCCCTCCGAACAAATGAATGTTGGTTCCGATGCAAAGAGTCCATGAATATGCATTCCATTTGAGTTCACTCCCTCCGACTAAAATAATGAAAAAAGTGAAGAGGGTCGGAAGAAGAGAGAGGGTATAAAAAACTACATAAATATTTACTCTTTCGATTCCGAGCACACATGTCAAGGCTGCTTGGTCGTGGAAAATAAGGTCAGTTTTTTGGACAAAACCCAGAACTGTAGCTACAATCTTTTTGGCCACGCCCACGAGTTTCTCGCGAAACGGATGCGAAAGAAAAATAAAAAGGGGAAAGAGTGTAGGAAAAATCTATCCGTGTTATGATTTAGAAGGAACTCTACCGGTGTAGACATCTCTCGGCTCAGGATCCCTCCCTTTCGCGTTTCCAAGGATATGAGTCCATAAAAACAAAAACATTCCCCGCAGATTTGATTACTTTTTACATCTCTCTTCTCGGATTCATGACTAAACTTTTCTTCAGTCGAATATTTCTAGAGATACGAGTTACTTTCGCGAGAGATAGAGTAACTTTTCCTTTAAGCATCCGTTAATTTGGTGACTTTCTTCTGAATTTATTAGTCATCCGGATGTAAATTTTGCGTTAATTTACTTCTGTTACAAATTCATTTTATTCCCTTTCCCATTCTCAAAAAAGTATGACATTTAGATCTTATCTACGAAAAAAATCATATTCAAATAATGCCATTAAAAGAGCAGGAAACTATCGGCTGCTTTCAAATCGAATGTCAGATATCGGTAAAAGCAATGATAATGCTCTAAACATAGATTTGTAAAATAAGATTTGTTAGAAATAAGAATCGTTCAATATATGCATAATTAGCCGTGAAGAGTGAAACTGAATAATTATTTTCTCATCACAAATTAAATTTATCTCACACTTTCATCGGCACAATGAACAACGCAGAAGTGTTCATTTGTTTACTTTGCAAAAGAAAGATAGAGAGTTCGGTATACTTAGGACACCGAGCTGTAAAATTATGCTTTCTATCACACTCTGCGGGTGTTTCCAGGAAGCTTCCCAAGTCTATGCACTATATACTTGAAATATATAGATGATTTAGGTTATTGATACATTACGGTTCACCTACACCATGCTGTGACGATGGAAGGTTGCTCTAAATATGCAGATCACTTGAGTAGGCGCTTAATACGGGAATGAGACGCTTTGCCGCCGCCTTTTCGCCACGAGGTACTATTCGACTCCGTCTTTTCGCCACAGCGATTGTTTTAGGAGTTGAAATACTACTCATATAATACTTTTGATTTAGTCAGATATATGATTTTGTTGAAATTCTAGGAACATAGTCTAGAAGAAGATTGATACCATGATAATACCATGTTAATGAGGCGTTTGTTTCAAAACAAAAGAGTCTGTTCTTTAACTGAGTTAGGTTTCGGAAGGTTAACTTAGGAGGCCAAAAAGCGATCCATGAGTTCTATAAGGGACTATGCTCATCGATAAAATAATATTAAACACGGCAAAACGACGGCGTTGAATTGTCCTAGACCCCTTACTACTACGATTGGTAAACTACACGAAAAAAGAAAACCGACGAGAGTGCAATATAGTCGCTTCTACATAAAGCACTCGAAAAATAGGTCAGATAAACTGCAGGAATTATTCAGCAATTCTCTCAGCATACCAGAATTTTTGTTGAATATAAAAATAAAAGGAATTATCTGTACAAGGGAGTCTGCGAATAACGTTTGAGTGGAATAGTTGAAGAGAGCATGAACGCAACAACAGTTGTAATAGCAAATCAGGAACCGAAAAAATCTTGCATGACGCGTGATAAAGGCGATTTAAATTTTATGCTACAAGTGTTTTGTGACCATAATTAACTATTCATACGTACATTAGCTGCTTTCGTAGTTTATGTGAGTAAATCACTTGCAATTTGTAATTTATAGCACCACCTATTTGCATATTTATACAGGCCGATTACATTAATCTAGTATTATGCATCCAACGTCTCTAAAACAATATTCGTGGTTCATTGATAATATATGCGTTCACAATTATCGACTGGATGCGAAGATTTATTCATCAAGAATATAAGGATAATATAAGGATAAGAAGATTTATTCATCAATCTGCCACATCAGATCACATACACCACATAGACAACATGCTACACCAAAAACTATTTTTTTCTGGTCACGTACGAAGCATGGCTGAATGTAACTATAGCGTCATAAGCAATTTGATCCTATGCGGTAATTAAGGTTGAACTTCACTCCACAAAACACCCTCTAATGGTATAATTTTCTTTACTCATAAAAATGTGTCAATCAAAGGTTTTGATATAAATAATAAAATTAGATAAATTCGTCATAATTTAAATGTTTGGAAGTATTAATGTTCCCACAGAATTTATCAATACAAAAGCCAGTTCCAACACTGCTGAATCATCTCAGCTTAAAAAGTCAAAACATTTAAACCCTTGAAAAACGGAAGAGACAGGGGAATAATCTATAAGCCGCTAAGCATAGAATCGGCAAAAAAGCTTTAGTCATAAAAATAATATCTATGGAAACTGTAATACAATGGTTAAAATTAATTTTACGAACCGCAGTATGATATGGTTCCAAGAAGAGAATGATTATAGTAGATTATGTAAATCATAGAATGCAATTAAATATAACCGATCAACTTTCCGACGATACTTACATGTGATATCCACAATCTAAATATCATGCGAATATATAAAATTTAAGGTCAGATAAATATGGAAATTAACTAATTTTGTGCCCTCTACGTTGAATCGATTTTGATTAACAGACTGATTGCTTTGAAATGTTATTCTGCGTTAATCACGGATAATGTTAAGCAGATTATTGGCAATCTATCGTGGCTTTGTTATTCTTCAATAAACTTCATTCTGTTATTTACAGCAGACACACAACAAAAAATGTCGACATATATCGATAAAAATGGTCATAAAATGTAATCAAACGCAATCAAACCGATCAAAAGTAGAAAAGCTATTCAATAAACTCTTGACCGCAAACAGTATTGATATAAAGGAAACCCTAATATACTTAACAACATTTGTCTGTGCGTTTATTTAAAGCAAAATAAAGTTACGATTACCTGAATTACCCTATTAATTATATCCACATCTGTTTAATTATAACTCTGAAAAAAGAGTTAACTCTCCAATAGTTTCGTCATTAACATAATCGCCTCCATTTTCTTCGGCGTGATCGTTAGCTACACGTTCCGAATTAGATGGAATACAAAATAATTAATCCATTATGACATGTGTTTGTGGTTACGTAACAAGCTGTTCTGGGTATTGCTGCGCATAATGTAGAGATTCGACAGCATATTTGTGGAAGAAAACGTTTCTTGTAGATCGAGTTCGTTAAAAATCCTATGCAATGGAAATGTTTGCTGATTTCTGCAATTTTAAGCTAACCGCTAATTACCGAAAAATTGAAGACGCAATGCCTAATTAATAAATTATAAGCACTGCAATTCTTTAATCAGAATCACTTTGTAAGATTGCATTTCCTCGGTTTAATTTTAGATCGTAGAGGAAATAAACTGAAAGAGATTTTACCGCGAAAATATAAACGATAAAATCGGAAATTTCCGTTTTGATGAGCTGGATTATTTAGTTTTCTTCTATAATGAATTCAACTGCCGTGTTTCAACGAATTTCCCAACGAAACCCCATTCAAAGAATTAAATTGAAAATATTGCTAAATTGGTCGCAGAAGATGATGTTTAATCGCCATTTCCAAAATTAAAGCATTGATAAAATTGATTGAGCCAGAGAGACAGATGTAAAATTTTCAATAACAAGACTTCTCTTCCTCTCGCCAATTCCTTTCTTCAATCAAGACAAATTGAATAGGACTGGCTTATTGACGACATATGGAATGTATCGGAAAAAGATGAAAAAAGTTACGTATATTTCACAGTTTCGGATGAATCACCTTTCACTTAGAAAATGAAATTTAAATTGCTCTTTAGTTTTTGAAGAAAACAAAGGAGACTTACATTTCTGGGTGGTCGCCTGCATTTTCTCTTAAAAGAAAGATGTTAAACGAATAAAGCTAATTGGAAGATTGGAACTAGGCGATCTACAAAATACCATATTATTCTAAGAGCCCTTTATCCGTATAATACGAGAGTAATATATATTAACCATATAGTATAAATACTTCGCGAGAAGGTTAGAAATAATATTTAGAAAAGTAACCCATAGAATTAGTTCCATTATTTCGCTTAATCTGTCTATTGGACAATAAATGGAATAACCATCAATTCTCCCTGGCATGACTTTGCAGTAGGTCTCCATGATGTAATGAATGAAAAGATGCAACTTTTTTTCTGTATCATGAAATATTTTATCATGCAACAATAGTTTCGACGCTCCTCGTCATTATCAGTATGCGGAGCGTCGAAACTGTGGTCGAATCATAAAATATTTCGTTGTACGGGTAAAAGTTGCACTTTCCATTCTTAGCGTAACTAGGTATGTAAAATTCCGGTAAAATAGTATTCGTCTATAACCATACTAAGAACATATCTTTAAGGAGGAGCTCATGCTCTCAATTAGATTTAAAGCATGAGTACACAATAAAATGGGACCTCGTGAAAAATATCACTCTGCTACATCTGGAAGAACCTTAAAAGTCACGCAACTTTAACAAAGAATTTTTGTACGATTCGGGAAAGAATAAGATGAATCCAGATCAATCAGCGATAGGTCATAGGGAGAAAGCCTAGGAAAGGACATCTTGAAAGAAAAGGTCCAAAATTCCAACCGAAATCGGTTATCGAGAGAAAGAGAGAGTTAAACCGACTTTTGCATCCAAAATCGCTAATTTATTTGAGGAGGCAACCATATAAAATGATTCATTTTTAATCATTTACGAAATTCATAAATTGTAAATTATTTATTTTCCACATTGAGCCCGACGTTTGGACAAGTTTGCTTCAAAAAGGACCCAATCATCAATTCAGCCATCTAATACTTAAAAGCGAATCTTGGCAGAGGGCACGCATAGCTTTGCGGAAATACAATGCACGTATAGAAGGGAGAACGCGTGCGAACTACTAGCTCTTCGATCACCCGCTCGTTCCCCGAAAAAGTAGGCTACGGCTAAACTCGACCGTCCCTTTAGATATCCACTTGTTTCCATCCATCTTCTCAGGCGACTCTCAAATAGATGTAGACAAAAAAGGGGAAGTTATGGAGCAAGTGGGTGGAACTGTGCCACTCCCAAGCCAAAACTATCGCGTATATAAAGAGAAACATTTAGTCTTTCGCTTGAAAGCAAGGCGGGGAAAATGCGAGCTTCTGGGTAACACGCGGACCGGGAGACTCTCAAGTCCAGTCCTTTGCATCCACTCCACTGGGACCTACACTTCCTCCCGTGAAATATATCCCAATCTCCCTCCCGAAACGCATTTCTCCTCCTGCGGCTGTCCCAAAGAAGGGGAAACCGGTGATGGATGGACTGCTAAAGTGCCCCGCAGCCTTCAGAAGCTGTATGTTGAAGAGGTATAGTTTGCGGGGTTTGTCCGGGATGATGCGGGAAGAAGAGTGAGGTTGCAGATTCGTCGGGCACACGCTTTTAAATGCCGCGGGAGATGGATGGAGGAGAGATTCGTGAGAAAAAGAGGCCGAATGAAAAAGGAAGATCGAGGCGGACACACATTGCCCTCGGGCACGGAATATTGTTGCTACACGCGAGACATGAAGCGACGCACAAAATTTTTACGGTCGCTGTTTGTTTCTCCTTTTCCGAGGAAGGCGGCCTTCAAGACGTATTTTCCTTCCGCCTTTCTTGAAAATATTTCTTCTGTTGGCAAACGTGAAAAGTATACCTTGGAGAGATGCGTTTGCTTTGGCCCGTCGTTTTTCATGTCCCATGTTTTTCAGCTTTGTTTTCTCCATCGCGCTTTACATATCCGTCCCTAAATTCCCAGTCCTGTCATTCCGTGAGTACCAAAGCAGTACTTCAAATGGATACCTATTCTAGAGCTTAAATTCTTCTATTGGGCAAACTTGAATGATTCCCAACCAGAGGCGTTCAGATCCGACCTACGCCCCAACTGATTCTTTCAAAGCAGTATCTGCCGTTGACAACTGAATTGCTATGTATTACATTTTGGTAACAATTTACTCTAGTAATATTAGCATTGTTAAAAGATCTTCGACAGCTAAGGTCACGTGAGCCCCCAACAGGAATCAAACCCGAGACCGCTTTCATCAAAGTGGAATGCGTTACCCACGCGGCTAACCGGAGCCCAAAATTTACTCTAAAGAGTAAAATATTTTAAACGTTATTGATGAATAATAAAATGAATCTATAACACCGAGGATTTTCGATTAATTATTAACCACCAAGTATAAAACGAAGTACTTTATTTTCGGCTCCAGAATTGCTTATAGGAACCAATTTTTACAGATAATAGCTTGGGCTTCCCTGCTTTGAGTAGCTGTCGAAAATTGATTAATATTCAAATCGCTTAGAAACCGTCCCGGTATCTGAAATTATTTCCCTAATGAATGCGTTACAAGCGTACGTAATTACAGGAACAGCAAATATTTTGATCGTTATAGACGAATATGGGTTCGTTGCATAAAAAGGTGATGATACCATTTTTGGCTTTCCATTCAAAAAGAGAACACATTTACTGGATAAAATAAGATAATGGAGACATTTAAATGACAAATTCTGCAAAAAATAACATAGAAGTTGGCCATGGGTGGAAAAAGAATGAAAATATAGTGAAGAATTAAATAAAAGTGATAACAAAATTCAGAGACCAAACTCAAGTAAGATAGAGAAATCTCTTAAAGAGATAGGAAAGTCAGCAAAATGATACTAAAAAAGGAATGCATAGACAAAGATTTCCAACCGCATTATTTTTCAACGTTCACTTAATACCTGAGCAATTTTAAGTACCTACAAGTTTCAGAAAATGTTCAGAAAATAAACTGATGTTACCATGAGAGTAGCAGACGGAATAATTTACCGCCCTTAAAAATTACTTCCTGTATCGCAGATTTTTAAACGGGTTTTAAAAATAGGACATCGATATTTAGAAAAAAACGAATATGATGTAAGCTACTTTTGAATGTGGCTGAAATGAAGGTAAAATTACAACGTAGTCAGGTTAATCGGCTTGAAAGAAAGTCTTCCGGCTCTTAAAAACAATGAAAAATTGAATGATAGGATGGAATAGTTAAACCGCGAGGGAAGACTTAAGTGTGAAGCTTTAAGGTAATGGGCATTTATACAAAAATGATAATGAAATATCATCTATTCAACAGATAGTGAATGCTTATCATCGCAGCAGAAACTTCTTTACCTCGATTAAAGGTTTAAATTCAAAGTAAACATGGTAAGGGCTGGATTGTCATAATAAGTGCTCCGCTAAGCACTAAAAGAGAGTGCTTCACGCTCATAGTGACTTATAATCCTAACGCCAGGTTCATAGATACCTGTTGTTCACGAGAAAAGATAAGAACTTGAATCAGTCCGAAATATATGAATTTCTCGTACATAGTTGAGATGAAATAAATATCGCAAAATCTAGAAATATTGATCTTACTTTCTAATACTCCTTACTAATATGCACAGATATAATTTTTTGACTAGGGTTGACTCCAATCATTTTTTGTATTTATATTAACGTATAAGATAGGTTCTAGGATCTCCATAAGTTTTTCCATGCAATGTAGTTTCAATAAAACATTTAAATAAATTCAAAAAATTCGAAAGCTTTAAACACAGCAATTTCTCTATCGTGCATGTTTATCGTCGTAAGAAGTAAATTCCAAATATTACCAATAACAAAATGGGATTGATCAAAAATGTACCATAATAACTTTGGAAACACATTGACAGCGTTACATACTTATTCACTCATCGCACAGTCTATACAGGCTTCCTGTGTCTCTAGGGAGAGTAGCGTGTCTTATATACACATACTATCATTATTTAAGCCATCGCAAAGGTATATTTTGATGTTATTTCCTTTACTAAAGTAACACTTTCCGTGAGCTGAATTTCCATCAAACTTCACATAAAAAACTCGTTCTCTCTCTGCCTATTTACCATTTGCATGTACTCCTGCTGTCATTTTCAGTTTATTAATTCTTGGAGTGCTTTCCAAGTTCACTTATTAACTTCAGATTCGATCCTTCAACCAATCACATGCATTTCTTTGATCTATCTCACTGGAGCAGCCGTAAAGCTGGAAGCCGTTGCATGTTTCTGCGTCCTAGATTTAAAATTAAAAATGCATAGAATCCGTAGAAACATTCTAGGTCATGATTTCCAATAATACCTCACCGCTTTTAGTTCCCCTATTCAGAAATTTAAGTAAAAATTAAAAAAATAATCTCCTTACGAGGATAATCAAGGGCAATTCCCAGGAGCATAGTGTTGAGAAATTATGTTCGGGCAATCATCGTTGATCACATCAGAAATAATTTTTTACATCAATCTCAAAAATTTTTGCTGCGCTTACGTATGTTGGAGAAATAAATAAATATGAGGAATATGAGATTACTAGGCATTTTAAAGGAGTACAGCTTCAAATACTAGGCTACTAATTGCGTCACTTTGTAATCCGTCTTGAAACTCATTCTGTTCGTGTATGTTATAAGTGCATTTAGTTATAGTACTTAAATTACTTGTCTATAAAATACATTCTCCTGTAGTAATTTTCTTCATAAAGGGAATAAACATCTTGTATCAAGCTCAAGGCTCCAACGTATATGAATTAAATAGGATTTTACTCGGCACTGATAATGTAATGAAAAATCTGAATAGCTAATAAAAATCATAGATTAAAGTAGACAGGCCCAGTTCAAGATAGGATTCATAATAATTTCCATTGAGAGGCTTCGAACCATAAAATCCCTTATTAATTATAAAAATGAAAGAATTAAAGACATCGGCTATGCCACTGTAGCACGCAACTGGCAAAAAAATCAATAAAAACATTTACATAATTACACTAGCACAATTCTTATTAAATTAAAACAAATTTTGTTCCTTCAATTGATTACAATAAATTTTATCTTGAGCATCATGTATCACTGAGGATGCACTAAAAGTACAACATTTCATGAACTCTCGAATAATTCTATCCAGCGTTACCACCTTGCCAGAGAGCCAAACCGCAACGTATTTACAAATAAATTAAATAAATAAATAAATTATTTTGGGGCCGATTATTAAATGATAAAAAAACAAAGAAGAATTATAACTGCCAGAATAAACTCGAGACACAGTAATAAACAAGAAAAAACTTTGGTTGCAACAGAAACTACAATAATAAGTCAGCCTACCGCGTAAAATGTAATTTATTTTCAAACCGGATACGTATTTAAAGATTTATCGATATAAGTTGGATTTATGTTCTACTTGTAATACTGCATTTTGATGAATCTATGCTTTTGTTTCTCTATTGTTATATCCGGTGACATATAAATCATTCTTAACCTCCTCTATATCCTCATAAAAGAATTTCTCATATCTTGGACATAGGATACCTGGCGATAATTACTTAGTTTGATGTCACCCTTGATAAGGACGAAATGGGAAAGGCACTTGGAGCAAACAGCAGCCAGTATCCTCCTACCCTTCCGGCCATTCGCGAAACGAATACCAATCAAACCCAGCAATTTTCGTTTACCTCGCACAAAGAGACCTTTTTTCATTGCGAGTGCAATTTTCTCGCACGCAGGACGAAGGCAATCCTATAATTTTCGTTCCTCTCTTCCACTCCGAAAAACCAATTTTATATCGATGCGCGAATTTCCGATTTGCGATGAAAACCTGTCGCTTGGCTTTTCCTTTGCCGTTGCCCTCCTTGAATGCATCGAAGCAGCAACTGTGACCCCAATATCACCCATTGGAAGTCATCTGCGCCAATATAACACGCACATTCCCATGCGCAAACGCATGCGGATATGGGGAACGAGTTTTTATTTTAGGGGATCATGGTTCAATGAGTCTGAAAAGGAATTAGATGCAGGGGATTCGAAAGGAAGGAAATCGCGTTCCGCGGTAGTCAACGCTGAAAAGGGATGGAAAATGAGCACTTGGAAGATACGACGAATACACGAAGGACCGTGTGGTTCATAAATTCAAGACTGATAAATTATGCTAATGATCTTCCGAAGCTTCCTTTTAATTTATCAAGTGTTTAAAACACATACATAAATATATATGACAAATTATACTGCAAGAGTCGTTTAAGAGTTTGATATTTATTGGGACAGAGAAAAAAATTATTATAACCTGCATCACGAGATGAACAGGAACATGGAAACCGTTAGAGAGCTTTAATAAAAGAAGATGAGATTATGTATAGTACTGATATAAACACGAAATTATAGGGCTACACATAAAAAAATTATTGGAAATTAAACGATTAAAATACTGCGGAAGATTGCTTAACGATAAATATTAACTTACCGAATTTTCCGGGCCATAAGATGCACCGGCCTGTAACACGCACCATGATTTCAGGTGGAGGAAACAAAAGTTAGACACAAAAGAACGTAAGCTGCTTATAAGCGAAACAAAAGAACGAGGTTCATAAAAGAGAGTCAATTTACGGAAGTATGAAACAAAATTGCTAAAAAAGGCTTCTGCGGTGACTGGAAGATAAAACCCACGAGTCAAAGGGCAAAATTGTTTACAGTTACCACTGTAAGACTATTCCTGACGCCAGAAAAAATTCTCACCCTCGGCCCATCAGTCGCAGGCCGATTTTAGATTAAATTTTCGCGGGAAAAAAGTGATCTTATGGGGGAGGAAATACGATAAGTATGAACTAACATACATTATTTTATTCAGTATAATCTAAAATGTTTAGGATCAATACTGCAATAAGACTGATCCAAACTGCCCACATAACTTCATTTCACAAAACAGTTAAGAAATAATTTTCATTCTAAGCTTCCATTCGTAACTACCGCAAGTAGCCCTTGGTACAAAGTTTACCCAGAAAGGCAAAGATAATCAGCCTTACTAGCGTGAAAACCTATGATTTAAAATTATAGATATTTACTTAGTTTAAAGCAAATTGTTTTGCCGAAGGATACAGAAAAACGTTACACGAGTGTGCATCAAGACGACACTTAAATGCAGGTGAGCCAACCTGGCTAAGTGTGAATTAAAAAATGTCCTAAAAATTCAACAAAATTCAAATTACTTGTTGAATATGAAGAAACCATAAGGTACATTTAACAGACTAAGACTGAAATAATGGCGGCGAGATCTAATTAGAATACGCATGTAATACTTCGGACTCAGCAAAAGATCTGTTAGTTAATTTCAAAAATCTATTGAAGAAAAGTGCTAAGATGATATAGTATAGTGCAAATCTACATAGGAATAACAAGTGTGAAAAATAGCGACACGACTGGGGCACGAACCCAGGTCTCCCACTTTCCGGGCAGGTATTCTAACCACTGAACTACCGTGCCGCGTCTCTCTCACACTGTTAAGGGAATGCTTTGTGAGCTTTTTTCACACTTGTTATTCCTTTGGGAATTTCGTAGGTTTTCAACCTAATAAGATACCTTCCTTTCCTTTAATCCTTGTCAAATCTACATATATAAAGCAGAAATTCTGTGGGTTTGTTTGTTGGTTTGTGTGTTTGTTTGTCTGCGATTGGAGTCCACACCGTTAGTCCGATTTGCGTCAAACTTTGCGAAAGTGTTCTCTGAGAGCCAGAAAGAAGTACTGTCAACTTTTCATTCGCAAAATTTGCTGGGTTTGAACCAATATCGTTCAGATAGATTTCCATAAAAAATACACGTAAAGTTTGATTTTATCGGTTACAGACTTTGTTTCTTTTGCAAGATTAAATTAAAAGAAATAGTCGTATAACATCAATAGAAGTACCAAAAGAATTGAATAAAAATTCTTATTATTGTCGTGGAATATCGCTTTCGATTCGAAGTTGCGAGAATTTAGATAAAATATACGAATATTTAGTAAAATGTTGAGGTTGTAAACAACCTGTCCCCCTGACGACCAATGCGATTGTTGATTCCAAGTTCATGCATTTTCCCTTCATAATCCATGTGTATTTAGGCCCATTTAAAAACAATTGACGATATGAAGAGGAGGAAATTATTCAGATATTTTAACTATTACAGTCACGAACAATTTGTAGTGATGAATCACAGGGGCAACAAACATACGTAGTATCGTAATGAACTAAAGGAGATAAATGAGTAACATTTTGTTTATCAATTCGGACTCTTAGCATATTTTAGGATTAATCTTACGGTTATAACCAGAAGTTGAAAATCTTGGAAACTTGCACATTAACTTGAGACAAGTTTCATAAGAAGGAAATTCCATAAAGATTCACATTCTTATTGTTAATTGTAGATTTGGGCTTCGAACTTCGATTAGAAAATTCTTGTTTTCGATAACCTGCCCATTGGACTAAACTATGATGCGAGATGTTGTTTTCTCTTATATACTATATTTAATCCGACATCCATTTTCCCCGTTGAGAATCAACGGGCACTTCAGCTAGTTATCAACTAAAGCTAACGTCATGAGGAGCATGTATTGTACGTAGATACGCCATTGTTTACATAGCCACGCTAGTTGTTTTCATCCTTCCCTTTTTTGTCTTGAATTTATATCAAAAGGTCATATATTTTGCATATTCACTCGCTATTTCATTTCAAAGTATGTGGCTATTTTTATATGTTATGTTTTATATGTTATGTTTGTTATAGAAACCCACAACTGTGATAGTCCGCGGTTGAAATTAATTTCACAGTAGTAGTTCTTCTTCGAGGTATGTCTTCTGAAATGAGACATTTTATAATTACGAGGCGATGTATTCGCCAAGTATTTTGCATATTACGTCTTTTCCAAAGTATTTGCAATGAATATTTTAAGGCTTTCTCAATCAGTGGGAATTTTAGACCGCCCATCTTCGATGGCAGTCATTCACGAAGACAAGCCTAGAATCACGTTAACGATTCAGTTTTTTCCCTTTACTCATATGGCCGTTNCAAAAGAATTTGCAGATGAAATAATATTTTAATAAAAGTTAATATTTCTTGAAAGCTTACTAAGATGAAAGTTATTTAAACAAAATCATAAAAACATATGTGACTGACAGATGTGTCCGAATGCTTCAGTGGTTATTTATTTGATACATTTAATGCTCACTTATGCTATTTGTTACAGAAAGTACTGGAGGTAAAACTATGGTTATAGTGTCAATGAAAAACGTTGATATTGGCCATTTTAGCATTTACCACAATATATTTCCATTAAATCAATAATAACTTTCAATTTGAATCTTTTGATTTTGCCCCCAGATCACGATACTTTGAAAATAAATCTGCGGTGAAATTTTTCTCTAAAGTATTTTTATGCTGACATATGCGACATGTAATGTAAAGATAATAATCTTATGAGGAAATATTTTTTTTACTAACTTGCAAAAGTCAACCTTTTTTAGGATTAAACGAATGTTATTTAAAATTTGTTCCTCGTTGTCTACTTAAAAATGAATTAAACGATTAACCCAAAATACAACTCTCAATAAATCCCAAAATTATAACTCTTTTCTCGATTTAGGAAACAAAATGGTCCCCATAAATTAAACAGAAATTGCTACAATGTAACGTTCATCATCCAGTTAAATTTTGATCAATATTTACCGATGCAAATGAAGAAGTAACATCATTTCTGTGTGTAAGTTAAGAGAAACATTCCGCATGCAGCAAATAATTACGGATTAAATTAATTTACAGAGCAATAACATAACCTTTCCACAATGGCGAAATTTAAGGGATTATCGAAGTTGGAATCCATAATTAACAACCACGAGCTGCGAAGTCCACTATCAAGGTAATTTAACGGCAAATTTTTAGATAGAAATGCGGAAAAGCTATTTTAAGCTTAAAATAATTTGAAAAATCAACGTATTATTCGCAAAAATACTTAAATGTAGCACTGATCCTCCATTCTAAACAAAAAATTCAACTAACGTAACAATCCTCCCTGCGTCCTGCTGAAGCCGAAATTAAATTATTTGATCCATCTATTTAGTATTTAGCGGAGAATGTATTTTCAACCCGGTTTATAAACATCAGTTTCAATAGAATGCTTTTTAGGGCAGTCTGTGGGTTCTTTTCCGATCTACAATTTTACTACTTAAGCTTTAAATGCCTAAAATATCGTCTCGTAACAAGGCATTCGTTAAATATGTTGCAAGCAGCCTTATAGGCTTGCATTCCCATTGCAGTTAATGCCCATGCATTTATCTGTTAATAATTAAGGCACGAAGATATCGTTTCTAAATTCCCAACGAAAAAACTTATTTAGGCTGAACCTGTATCATAAAAAAACTCCTGATTATAAATAGCTTGCGATGCCAATAATTTCCTAATCTTTTTCAGCACAGGATGCAAAAATCTTATTTTCATAAAAATAACGAGAACTATCGATATAAAATAATAAGATAATACATGGTCAAGCTGCTCAAACCAAATCCCATTGTGAGCTGTTTTTACGGGATTCCTTGAAAAGAAATATGCGAGAAATAAAGGACCGTTTTCATTAACTTTTCAACGAGACTCTTAAGTATATCAACCAAATTTTCGTCATCAGAACATAGATGAAACGTTGGTTATCCAACTATGGCTGATTGCACTCTATTCATATCCGCACATATATCAGTGATTGATAAAGCTGTCGTATTTTATATTTTACACAGTTTCGAGACCGCGTCATTTGTGACATTGCAACATCAGAATCCGTGAAAAAATTGGACAACACTTAACGAAAATGCATGAAATATCTATCTGAAAGAATTATTAATACTTCTTCCATCGCAAGTCATCCATCCTAGCTACAATACGCCAAGTGCAACGCGTTTTTCTAAAAACCTTAGAAAATATCTCCTTACATCTTTACTTCCCAGTTTTTTCGTCGCAACAGTTTCCGTTGAATTTATAGGGAATTAGTACGATAATCTAAGGATATTCGTATTAAATTAATTTAAATATTTCTCTTTATAAGACGTTCATGAATTATTTAGGTAGATTTAAAATATAAACAAGGACAACGTTCTCTATTGGTTTAATCTCATGTTACATTTAAACAAATGATCACCAGGTGATGGTGACAAAATTGATATCTTGGTGGCCAAGACATTATACCTGGTAACAATAAAAAATTACTTTTCCACAGAAATTATTAATCGATTAATTGAAAACGTTTTCTTTACTTGAGAAACCGTAATCACACTGAAACCGGTCGCACATTAAAACAATCCGCAGAAAATTATTTAATTTTGTAGCTACCGTGTAAGATAATGGTAAACATTATATGAAACTAGTTCTTAATGATTAAAAACTGACGGAAAAATTGCTACGTATTATTCTTTATTTTCAATTTCTCCATAATTTATGCCGCAATTGTTTTACACGTATTATCTACATTTTTGTGTTACTATTATGATGCGGAATTAACATAAGAATACAAATTGAATAAACATAAAAAACTAAAATATAAAAATAGTGTATGCCCAATTTAATATTTTTATAGATCTAAAATTACAAAGCAAATGATATAAATTAAATCGTTTCTGATATTGAATGTTTATTTGCACAACCAGGATAACATTTCATTGCGACCAAAAATTCGCCGAAGCTAAATCCGAAGGAAAATAAATTCGAGGAAACAGTGAACGTTTTATTCCTGCGTCACATTAAAGTTAATGGTCTTGTCTCCATGAAAAATGGTTTTTGGAGTTATAAAATATCTGATTATATAAGTAATTAGCTGACTTTATAAACCGAAACCCCCTTTTTATCCCTTAACGAGATTGGGAAAGCTGTTCACTTGGAAATTTTCACAAACCTCCGCTTATGAGAAGAATATATGGTCGGAGCATCTTTTTTTTAACTTCCGATGCGTCGTTTCCAAAACAATAAGCTCTGATAAAGATAAAAATCTCCGCCACGGCTTTTGAACCTGTGACCCAATTTTTATTATGTTTACTACCCGAAATAAAATTCTGGCGAGGTCACGTGTTATGTGGCATTTAGGCCACAGACTAAAGGTTAATTACTATGATCGCATGACCACCAAACTGGCTATACGCCAATATAATTGAGAGTTGAGGCACCAAAAACTGCTATCCGCGGAGCAATCAACACATCGTGAAAATCGATGTGTTATTTTTTACGCGTAACTTTCCCATGTAACGTTGCATTGTGGCTTTCTGTTCGACGACTGAATCGCATCCTTTTATTCAAATGATCCCGTGGGTGAAAATCTTGTTCGTTCGCTGAGCCAACGCTGCTGTGCCTATGAAATGCTTGGGGAGAATATGACTTACAATTGACGCTATCGTTTGCTTAGAAAACAATGAACGAACTACTCTGTTCAGAGGTTTGTATCGATATATCAAAGGCTGCTAATTTTTGGATGGTTTTATCTAAAGGTAAAAGGAAAGAAAACAATGTTAATTCACAGCAGTAACTTACCCGAGATATAAGGTCATTATCACGGAACCAGTGGAATTTAGCATATAAAATACTGGAATTAACAGTAACTCCCTTTTTTAACACCATTTACTTTTCTACAATAAAGAAGCTCTCATTCCTTATTTATATAATTATGAGATTATTACACTGTTTAAATGAAACATTCTCACTAATGAGAATAAGGTATGCAAAAATTGTACTGGCTATATTATAAACAGTCGTAAGTTTAAAACTCTGTACAATAAAACTCAACTTTTCATGTATCAAAAACAAATACTTTAGATTTGCATGTAGACAATAACTATGTTAGGGATATAAATATCGTAACAACTTCCCAAGGAGAAACGGACATGAAAAAAGTCTGACGGAAACGGGACTCGAACCCGGGTCTCCCAATTGCCGGTCGGCTGCTCTATCCATTGAGATATTCCACCAAAACATTTCTCCATGCCGTTTGGGAGACTGTTTCTCCTTGGGAATTTTCCTAGATGTACGACTTATCGTGCCAAGTCAACTTACCCATTTCCTTGTATCGTAACAACGTTAAGTATTGTTTTACAGATGTATGATATAATATTCCACTGTCGTGAGGTGCACAAACACATTAATATACAGAGTAATGTATGTAAATGTGACTGTTTCACCGAATTTCGAGTTAGACAGCAGCGTAGCAATTATAACAGAAAAATTACTCACTATTTTAATTAACTCTCGAGACATTTAATACTTGAAAAATACTGGTGATACTTCCGCGGAAGCGAAATCCCGGTCGCTGTGGATGAGTGTTTCTTTCACACCATGATTTTTCACCAATTTACACCTTCTTTCATCAATTTCATACCGGGTCTATTTTCAGAGTTAAGACTCGAGGATTAGAAAGACGGAGAGCCGATTAAAGGTGATTCCTTATGAAGCCGACTAGATCAATGATCATTAAAATTAAACAATAAATATACACATTAAAACAATCATGAAAATTGTTTTCTCCCAACTAGTTCAAGACGCATTGTTATGTCAAGTACGATTGTATTCATTCGCAAACTCTATCCTGACCAGATATTATTCTGACGAGAAGATATTAACCCGCCGCAATTTTAATCCTATTAGCCTAATTAGGAAAACATCTATTCAATCTGGGAAATATAAATAGGTAGTCTGCTCATTAGGTCTACCACATAATACCTCCAACAATTGAAGGAGACGGATATAATCCCGGATTTGAAGAGAATCGGAGCTTCATCATCAGCACCGATTTACCCTCATTTGCCTCGCAAACGGTGCCATAACGATCATGAAACTAACCGATATTAAAATAATTTTCTTAGCTTTGAGGAATAAATAGTGTTTAGTATTATCATATTACCATAATATACGTTTCTACCTGAGCTCCATTAATAATATTAGTTGAGGAATTACGTCAGTAATAGAAAAGACTGTCATCTACCTATCCGTCATACTTAACAATAGAATATCACAATGAGAATAAAAACAACACTCATTACTAAATGAGTATGCAAATGCACTAGGAATTCCATAGCGAGCCAGATTTCGATTTTGATGTTATTATACATAAAGAAATGAACTGTAATTGACACCTATCATCAACATGTAAAGGAATCACCACATTCAGCATCGATTAATAATCCTATCCTTCAATTTTTCTAACACCGAATTATATATACTAATTCAGGTCGATACATTTCTTTCGAGCTCTAAATTCGCTATTGAACAATATAAAGGAAAAAATTGATATTGTAAACTTCTGCTTGCTTTCTCTTAAGGGCAGTCTTTTTCCTAAACGACTTTATAAAACTATTCGGGCAAATAAAGTATTACACTTTGTTTAAATAAAAACATGAACGTAGCGATTTTGATTTTTTTAATCAAACACTTGATTTCGAAATTAAAAGGTTTAGAGCTTTGGGTTAACAATATAATTGGTAATAACCGATTCCATTAAAAATGTATCAACGAACCAGTTTTAGAATCGAAACTCAGAGAAACGAAAACAATCTACGAAGGTGAGGATAGAAATAAAAGTTTAAAAGAAAATCCTTTTATTAGGCGACCAGTTTCAACTTAACCGGTTCACAATAACTATTTATTAGAATATACAAGATCCTTTGCGGAATTTTGACATAGTTATACCTATCCTCACCTTTATGCAGTTCCACTCATAAAGGGTGAGTCCATCGATTATAAAAATCCCGCATGTTCCTTTACTTTTCCGCACCAAAGCGGTTGCGGAAGAAATCATTCCTACGCCCACCTTTGGTCCACCTCTCTCGTGGAAGTCGTTCCTCAGTTCGAATAAAAAACACTCGCAGAACCGGGTCGCCCACTCGAAATCAACACGATGGAGAATATGCAATGGCACGGTTCGTGAGAAATGTCACGGGAAAAAACTCATAATTCCCCCTTTTATTTAGTTCGTCGTTCGAAAAGCGGAGTTTGCGTGGCGTTGCAGAGGAGTTGGCTCATCAATTGTTGCACCCATCCATTCAATCGCTTCGCTCCCATAGTAACGGGGTCATCCATTTTGGAACCTCTGGACGCCTGGACGATTCCTAAACCAAGTCACGTAGTGTAGTTTCCCCTTCCGTCCCTTACCCCACCGTCCCTTTCCGCCATACCAGTTTCAACAGCGGTTTCCAACAAGAGAGAGAGGGCGGGACCGAAAGAGAAGGGTACGGAACGATGCATACACCGCGAAGTTCGACCCCCTGGCGGTAATCGACGGAGATAGGAAGACGTAAAAACAAAAGAGCAACTCGTCCCGAAAATTCTTTTTTCCGGTTGATTTTCTCTCCATCTCTGTGACGTGAGATAAAAATTGGATAAAAATTTGGAAGGTTTTATACATCTTTTCGAATTTTTTTATTACTCCAACTTTTTCGCCGAATCCGGCTCATGAGCCGAGGGGGAGAAAAGTTTTACTTCCTCGGACGGAAAGGGGATAAGATCTCGTTTTAAAAAAGCCGTTTCTGCATTTAATGGGCCAAAGAGAGGAAATTATATATCGGCGGTTCACCTGAGATTAGATGGCGGTCTTTGAATACATTTTCCGCTAGAATGGATGGTACGATGAATCTTTTTTCCTCTTCTCTGAAACTCTTTAGATAAGAGTGAGAATCCCGAAATTGCTACTGAGGTCAGTTTGCGAACGATCTCAAAGAGGCAGAAGAACACTCTAATTTAATGGACAAATGTTTTGAGAATAATACTAGAGAAATACACTCCATGATACAGTTAATGAGTAGTCAATTATGATATTATCTCATTTGAGCGTAAAGATTTTAGTAGTTTCTTGAATTTGTCACACGCACCTTCTACGACTAAAACCAATTGAAAAGGATTATTTCCAATAACAACTTTAAAATTAACTCCACTTTAAGTTTAATACAAAATTCTAAATTCCAAAGCTTTTGAAATCACTATGCAGGTTATCTGACGTGAAATGGATATTATTGATAAAGTAATTGCTATCAAAAGATATCATTATAGGAATATTACGAGAAAGAATATTCTTTCTAATCCTACTTGGGTATTCTACTTTTCATAATATATCGATTTACGCTATAATGTCACCTCTAACGTCCTAAGTAAATTATACTCTATTATTAAAAAAATGAAATGTGTGACGAAAAACTAAGTGTGAAAAAAGCTGAAGGTGTGTCTAAGCTTTAAACAGCTGATTTTAATTAATCACAGCCATACATAGAATTAATCCTCCAAATAAGAGGTTCCTGCATAATGTTAAATCTATTGTGAAAATAAAATCTCCTAATTTTCTGTATTATTCAATTCACATTAAACATTAAAAAGTAAACACCCAGACTCGGCAGTGAAAATTTAACAGAAAACCATACAGACAGTTAAATTAGAAAAGGAATGATAAATATTCATATTACAATGATTGAAATTTCTATAATCATAAGAAAATTTAAATTTTTATGCTTCGTTAAAATTATAAATACAATTTACTTCTAATCCTTTATTAGCTCTAAAATGAAATTTTAATGTAAAAGTAGGAAAAACTATCATAAGCATTCTTCATGGCTTACACACACCTTCAGCTTTCGGTTACACTTTTGTGAAAAAAGCTGAAGGAGTAGTAATGTACGTAAATCACAACGATCCATTACTTAAGAAAGAACATATCCTCTAAAGGATGTATCAACACAAGAATATTTCTTTAGAGAAAAATTAATATGAATCGCGCAATAAAATTTCGAGAGCATAAAAATATTTGGTTTTCAAGTATTTTTCGAAATCGATGGAGAGCCCTTGAGTGGTTTTGAATATTTGCTTGAAATTAAAACAACACATTCCACATACGTAATAACTTACTAACTTTATACAGTACGAGTAAAAGTTGCTTGCATACTGCAAGCTTAATGTAAGATAGTTTAACTATGGCATTACATACCACCTGCAACAGTCCGCCATCCATACACGGAGTTAAATGCACCAACTACAATAACCTAAACGAATTATTCATAATACGTGCATAAGAATTGTCCTAGCATCGAACCTGGGTCTATTAGGACAAATATTCTTACAGCATACCATAGAAATCCCTATTTTCTATAGATGTAGCGAATTTCAACCTTCTACCTGACCGGGAAATCCCGTAACGAATTTTTGAA
>KZ308243.1:866816-885528 GCA_000376725.2 Ladona fulva
AAAATACATCTATATAATATAAATTTCAGGAATGTCGCTTTAATATTTATACTAAATTAAAATTCCAACTTCTTTTGACATCGTACGCCATTAATTGAAAATAAACCATTTATGAAATTACTCTCTCGTCTTGTAACTAACGTGAGGGTGTATTTCTAGAACACAGACGAAAGAAATGTCATCATGTAAGTTTCAAAGTTATGGACAATAAATTAAAATAGCTTCCTGGACGTTGAGTAGAATAACACACTTTACAAATGTAAGAAAAAATAATTGACATGATACCGAGAAACTAAAATTCAAAAACTACGACGGAAAAACAAAGAAACTAAAAGATAAAAGGGAATGATGCTAAAAATATTCTCTAAGATATTGAGGAAGAAGCTTACAATAAAAATAGCAAATGGAAATTCTGCTTTGGCAAAAACGATACAATGAGACGCAAGAATATGGACAGAATTACCATCAGCAAAAGGGTATTAGAATTCAAAATTTCAATAGCTGAAAGTAGCTTCAGAGAACTCAAAAATCAATTATTCGTGTTGAAATTAAGTGAATGTTTCTTATTAAAATATTATGCCCAAGAAGATAACCTAATAGTTTCCACGAAATAATTTTTTATGACTATTTTCGTCAACATTTTAGACAACTTCTAGGGACATGAAGATGTTTAGAACGTAAACGAAACTAGACGTTATAACTATTAATTAAAGAAAATAGGAATTATTTCTTTTTGGATACGGTACCGTTCCACAAGGTTGAGCTTGACCACATCAGAATTATAATATTAAATTTCCGTTATTCCGCTTTTAGAGGAATTGTAATCCAAAATGAAGGATTCTAAATCGTTTTAAAGAAGTAAATCTATTTTTTTAGAATATCCTTAATCATAAAAATAAGAGTTACCGAGGAAATTGACACAACCTTCTCAGAGCCTTAAGCAATTATACTGTTTCCTTCATTCCTTACGAATTTGAGATATTTTGACACCTGAACATTTTATAAGTAATGACCTGACATGACAGTGAAATGCTCACCGAATTTTTAACTTCCTGAAGGTGCAGTGCATTTAAACATCACCGGCAACTAACTGAAACTAAAAGTTTTAGTTATTTCATAAAATACCATCAATTTTTAGGATCTTCCCGCTACACATGGAAAAATGTAGGCTACAATGAGAGCTTGTTTAGTCCATTCAACAGAATGAAAAAATGCCTTAAACGTTAAAAGATGTCAGATCGTTTTGGTGAATATGAATAAAATACACTCCAGCGTAAGCGGAGAGGGAGAGGAATTTGAAACTGAATCACGTATTTTTCTTCAAAATAAAAAATATAATTGAAACGAGGAAACAATTGCGCTGCAGATGGAAAAAGCGGAAATTTTCGATTATTTACACCAAAATTTTTAATATGACGTGAAGAACGAGTAAAGCAGAACTGTCAAATTCCAATTTTGGTAATCTGCTTTAATCAAAGAACAGAAAGTTAAGAATCCGCTGAGATATTCAGTAAAGCCGAGAATATCACTGAAAGAGCAATTACATTGATAGGTTTTCTACCTTTCGGCCGGTTCATGAGCCCAAATATTCCCTTCTCAACATCGTTTATTCTGATACTTGTATTTACTCTACCTCATTATATTCTAACCTCAATTACCGAAAGAACATATGTTGAATAATTCCCGATAAGATTAACGATTAAACTATCGATTTTTTCATTTAATGTCAATAATTGATATAACAATATTGTTTGCTAATAAAAAATGAATGTAGCGGAATATTTTCGAAATATCAAACTACCAGTATGAAAGTCATGATGACACCAGAAAATTAAATTAGACTGGAATTTAGATTACATAGAGAGAGATATTCAATTTTTCCGCGCTGCCAATAGCTTTAAAAGTACAAACGTTAGGAGGGGAATAATCTGTAGTTTTGATATTATAACAGAAACTTTCAGAAACAGAATGATAATTTCCCGCTTTTAAAAGATTGAAGAGAGTTGGAAAAGAATTCCCCATTTCTTTAGGTTGAATTCCTACTCAATTAATAGGAATGAGGTTAATTGTAAGCAAAGATACTTCAAAATAAATATATTTTTCCTTAATCACCAAATGCTATCTATGTATTAACCATTATGCATAATTCCCCTAAGAAAATCTTCAACTCGGAAAATGGCAAGAAAGATAGGCGCATTGCTTGCAAGAGACCCGTCTTACTCAAGAGTGGAGAGGATCTGCATTTATGCCGTCTTGTGACCTCTTAGCGCCGTGACACAGAAAGCTCCATAGGCGCCACATGGTCTCCATATGTTTGTCGCCTGAACTTCTAACAATCCATCCCCTCTCCCGACGCCCTTCCATTAGGTGAAAGAGCTCATGACGCACACAGCCTCCCTTCCCTGCCGTTCCTTCAGAATTCGAACGTGCGCGACCCACTCCTCGGCCTGCGACGCACAAATACCTTAGTCTTCGTTAACCATTCATTTCTTCCGTATGCACTCCTGACAAAGGCTTCCGTAGCAGTTGCTGAGTGCTATCTACCTTTGCTTTATATTTAGTTATATCCTTCCGGATAGCACCCGAGTTTTGAGGAAAAGATCTATTCATGGCTGCATACCACACAACTCTAGAGTATAGTGTCTTGAATTTGGCACGTGAATATGTTCTAAATAAAGAAATAGAGAATGCTTAAGATGAATTAATTTCTGCTGTAAGGAGGTAATCTTAAAACAATCATCCACCATGCATTCAAAGATTTCCGTCACTAACCTTCATTACATCACACAACTTAATTCATCGATTACTTAGTTTCCCCTGACATTGATCCCAAAACGCATTTTATGCGATGCCTTCAAGATAGTACAAGAATATAACCAGGTTTACGAATATGTGTAAACAAGTTATATATATGGTCAAACTTGCAACTCAATATTAATGCAACATGGCTTACAAGCTGCCCAAACTGCCTTGATATATGAAGCTTAAGAATATATTTCATACTGTCGAGGTGGAATAATTATCATAACATTTCTAAGTCCAGTCGAATTTAAATTACTCTACCGTCAAGCTTAGTCATTACTCAATATTTCAGTGAAAGTTTTCACATAAAAGTGATAATTTGTTCGATCTATTCTTTCTCGCTAACTTCGTTTATGGTTCAAACTAACCTCAACTAATTATTCTATGATATCGGCTGTGTAAAGATGAGACAGATGTGTCGACTGATACTTACGACGAACCCTACCGGCTGCTGATTTTTTTTATTTTTACCTATATTTCAATTGAAAATATTTTCCCTAATCTTGTGCGCGTGTTTTCCATAACGTCAATTTTTCATCTATCAACCTCGTGGAGATATAGGGACTATATAATAAGTCTCAATCGCGCCCTTCATTAGAGACATTATTATTATATGGAGGTTACTTTCTCACAAACCAAATCTCATGTTTTGTTCTCATTCGTTTAAGTTCAATTCGACAAATATCCATGCAAAAATAACATACGAGGTTAGGCGGTAGAAAGACCCACTAGGGTATAGGCTCGCAATAAATGGCCCTAAAATAATAACTGGTTTCATTACGTTTTTATTTTCTCGTCCTTTCGATTACTGTTTCCCAAATAATAAAGCCCGCTCCTACTGGTTGTGGAAAAATCGAGCGAAAATTCGACCCAGTTATCCCATTGTACTCAAAGTAGAGGGAGGCCTCGAGGGGATTTGCAAAACTTCCGAGTCCCACTCTATCTATGTTCCAATATAATCTTCCGGCTCCGTTGTATTCCTTGAGAGGTGAGGATGCGGTAAAAGTTGCCAAGGACGCCTTACAATGCACCTTGACAAACTCGGTTGGTTATTGATGAGCGAAAATGCCCAGTAGACAATTTACAGCTGCGCGGAGTCGGGGAAAACTTGGGGATAAATACTGCAACGTATTTTAATCTAAAACACCTATCAAGAGTAAAGAATAGAATATAAGGTAAACTGTCCCTCCAAAGATCAGCCAATCGTTAGGCACTTGACTATAAAAGGAGGAAGAGAGTAAATTAGCTCATGGTAGTATAACTAATGGAAATTATCGAGAAATTCGATTCTATTTCAGAGATATATTCCGAAACAGTTATATTCACGGTTTCCCTGAGAGGAATTCTTAATCCAAAAGTTTAATTAAAAGGAAGCGATATCTTAGCTTTTCTAGAGTAACGTGAGATTATGATTTCTCTACGCTAAATTTACATCAACAAACACTTCACTTATTCTTCTTTAGTTAACTTTAACTTCACAACAATTGTTATTTAGATACTGATTAATTTCAGAATTTTTAAGTGCTTAAAAGCAGGTCGTTGTGTAATACTTCACTGGAAATATATTTTCACCTAAATTTTAATTACAGATAAAACCCAACAGCCAACCGCATACACAATCGAAACAATCGCAACTAAGAGGTATTACGTCCGCTTGGAACTAAAACGAATTAGCCCTAAGAAATTATAAGGCAAATTGTCAAATGTGATCGTTACATTTTAAGATCAGATATGACCTTCCGATATCTGTCCGCTGACACTTTTACCAAGCGATTGAAGGAAAATGTATATATCGGTTGAACATTTTTTCTTGGAGTCGCAAGATTTTTCCAAGAATAAAAATGTTAAGTTAGCTTGACATTGTCATCACTATATCCTTCTACAGTCCTTGTGATTATCATTTTCAATCGTATTTTTGGCAATCTGACAATAATTTTTGATGTTATGAAATGTCTGTTTCAGTTAAAGATCGATCACAAAAGGGAATTCAGCGATAGGAAATGAAGTTGGAATTACTAAAAATGTCATAAACGCAAGGTTACAAATGATGATGAATAAATTCCAGTTTTATAGATGAAATACTGTGTAGAAATCCAATAATTTTACTCTGCTGTGCAACCTACTCAAATGAACACGATGCCGTAACTCATAAAAGCAATGTTTAGCCCTTCAGTCTTTTTATCAAAGCACCACGAAAAGGGTCGCTGTCTAAAGATATCGAATACTATACAGCAAAACATAAATTAAAGCTAAACACTGTACACCACTCTAAAAATTGCATAAAATGAGTATGCGAGCATGGTTTAAGTGCATGCGGGACAGGACGGGAAACCTTTCCTATACATAAACATGTAAAGATAAAAACTAAGAGGGAGTAAAAGAGGCCTACCGACCTTATCTTAGCAGATGCTTAGGAAATCAATGGGCGCAAGGCGGTTCATGATGATTTATTGGACACAGGTGGTCGGCTTCGGAAAATCGAGATAAGGCAGGCCAAAGAAGGTGATTGAATGAATTGTTTGTATGATATAGTCCATTAATATACTCTATCATGTACCTGATACCGAAAATAGATGGCCAAAAGGCATTGAAGTCAAACGATTTATTGAAACTGCAGTCGAAAGCTGCATTTAATAAACGTAAAATCTGTAACACGATACTGCAATACCATAAAAATACCCGGTAGTCCCTGAGCTTATTCAGCGATTAGGATTTGGTTCTACAACTAATATATCAGGGTAAAATTTTTCAGAGGCCCTTTGTATTATCAAGCTTTAACTTCTTATGGCCCTTTCTGGAAAGATACCCTGACTCACTGACTGTAAAATGAATACTAATTGAGAATAAGTTGTTGGGAGGAGAAGCGAGGATATACAGATTATACTATACTACGCCTACGTCTTTTGCTTCCTAAAGTAGTAGTATTGCTAAATTGCTTTGACCAGTTTGGTCATTTCGTGTATATGGACCCAACTAGGAATAGAACATGCGACCGCTTCCACCAAAGGCGAACGAGCACCCCACTTTGTTATTCGGGAGTCCTTTCTACTTCCTCTTCCGTATCATAATTATTCCGTAGCAAATGTCTGTCTGTCCGTCCGTCCGTCTGTCCGTCCCCAATTTATCTCAGAAATAGCTTGACTTAGAGATCTGAAACAAACTGCATTAGGTTTCTACGATGCTGAAACCCCCAGAAACACTGTTCTCATTTCTGTAAAGGCCCGGGTTCGAACCCAGGAGCCCATAATACATTTCCATAAGAAATGTACGTAAAATAGGTTTTTGTTACCTGCAGAGGTTGCTTCTTTTACAAAATTAAATTAGAAACAATGGTCCTACAAAATTGAGACAAATGTCACAAGAAAGGAAAATAATCATAGAATCTTATTTTAGTCGTGAATCATTCATATAATTTCGAAATTACGAGAACCTTGATACAATAGAAGGAAAATTCGTAAAAATTTTCGGAAATAAACATCTCATCCCTATGACGTCCAAGGCAATTTTTGAAGATTGATTTCATGAGTTTTCCCATATAAATGCACGGGGATAATCAGTTAGTGTACTTTTCCATAAGAAATGTACGTAAAATAGGTTTTCGTTACCTGCAGAGGTTGGTTCTTTTACAAAATTAAATTAGACACAATAGCACTACGAAATTGAGACGTCACAAGAAAGGAAAATGATCATAGATTCTTATTTTAGTCGTGAAATATTGATATAGATCTGAACTTTCGAGGTTTTTGATAAAACACACGGAAATTTTGTAAAATGTTTGGGAAATATACAACCAATCCTTTTGACGACTAAGGCCATTGTTGAATGTTGGTTTCATGAAGTATCCCTTTTAAGTGCAAGGGGATAATCAGTTCTTATAATTTTTATAAGAATTGACGCAAAGTAGACTTTCATGACTTGAAAACAGTAGATAAATATTATAAATAATGGTAAGAAATATTATGAATTATTATGATTTTACGACGGCATTTTTCTGTGCTTAGGAGGACCAGAAATATACGATTATAGATATATTTTTAAACTAAATCAAGTTCCGTCATAAGAAAAAGGGTAAGGGTGACTTCGCGCAAGATGGTGCGCACCCAGGAAAAATCTCAAGGAAGAATGGACTTGAAAAGTCAACCTTACCCGTTTTCTTATGTTTCCAACCTGAAGGGGGTATCCTTTCCATCACTTTGTGTGGCCGGTGCTTCAATGAAGCCGCGACAGCGAATGGCTGAATGGCTTAGAGAAATATTCTGCCGGGATAGCTCAACCCGAGCACCCGACCGGCAATTAGGAGACCCGGGTTCGATTCCCGATCCCGTCAGACTTTTTTCAAGTCCATTCTTCCTTGGGAAAGCTCCGTCATGCTTGACGGGGGCGTTTATTAGTTAATAGTATAATTTACAAACTCCTCTCGTAAAATGAAATAATTTTCGAACATTAATTACTGATGTTGATTGATGATGGTCAGAATACAAAAAAAAATATAATTCAATAAATATCATCAAGTGGTTATACTAGAATGAAGCGCGCAAGATTTCATCGAAGAAGTTAATTTGAGAATTTAGTTTTTATAGGTAAACCATTGGCACAAATTTAATTTTACTCTTATGAGGCAGTAAGCAATTTGAAAATAACAGGTCGTACATAATCTAAATTAATACAACAGGATTCAACAACAGGGAAAAAGATGGATGTTATTGATACACTGAGAGATTTTTCTACAGTTTATTTTCCTTTCTTCTTAATCTGCCTTATAATCATAGCTATATTTCATATAGCTGATGTTTATATAAAAAGTTTGCATCATTTGAAATCTGAAGACCCTCTTTTAGGACCTACGCTACAGCCAGATTGAAGTATTTTCTTTTTGATTATAAATAATGATAAGGTATGATGCCAGCCTACTTATTCATAGAAAATCGGAAATGATATAACTAGAATTTAGTAATTATGCACTCTTCTTCAATTCTATTGTAGATGTAGATGTATAGTAACTATTCATTCTTTTTGTCACATTAAACAGTCATCTTTTTTTTAATATCTCAAAAGAATCGATTCAAACCTCTCGGTCCTTTAATTGACAATTTAAGTAGGATTGAAAGTTGATTGGAAAAAAAATCTATCGCTTCAAAGATCAATGTCTGTGTAAGTGCACCAAATTTCACCTAGAACATGCTCGTGACTTGGATGCACGTGCAAGTGCCTCCGTAAGATTTTCCACTGAGTGGGTTTGTTTGTGTGAGATAGAATAGGGACACAAGAGCTACGTAATGGTCAGATCCTGCCAAGGCCTATTTACAGGATGCCAATCGCAGCAGCTCGGACCTTAATAGAACAAGGAGCTGCTCTGATTTCATTTGTTTCTTGCGGGACGAGCGGAGTCTTGCAGTGTTTTGGTTCCAGAAAGACGGACAGGGAGAACTAGGGAAGCGTAATAAGCAACAGAAAAATAAACTATGACTGGCCTAAAGTTATAAAAACGAAATATAATATAAAGCTGCTTATTCTTTATGTAAAACAAGCTAACTTTCATGATAGATAGCATGTGAAATGCCGTCGGTTCCGAGCAAAAACTTCACATATCTACCAAATGGTGACCAAAGAATTTTTCTAAACTGAAGATAATAAATTAATCTCCGGTAAATTTTAGCTGCTGATTGTCTTCGTCGTAATAGAGTTCCATAAGGTGAAAGTAACAGCAGGTTCTAAAGAACAGATATTTTCGACGAATAATTAAATTAAATTACTTAAAACTGCATTCCGTTACTTACTGATTCTCCATGATCATATTTATGATAATTCTTAGGAAAGATTAAAAAATTAATCTAATTATATTCTCCGCTGACGCAGTCTTGATGAAAACTTCAAATCTCTCACTCACGAAAAACTGTTGTAATTAATTTTCTGATGAACTCGATCACATCAAATCATATTGATTGATTATTATCGTACATATACTAATTTATTACTGTAAGGAAGAAACTAATAGCATATTATTTCAATTATTAATTGAAATTAGTTTAATGGCCGTAATATGAAAATAAGCTGAGCCTCACTCAAAATATTTTTACCGTGAAATTTGAGTATTCACTTACTATAATCAGTAATAAATGATTCTTGTCAAATAAGTATTACATAATAATTTATTAACTGAAAATATGTCATATCTGCCCAATTGTTTCGCATTTACTTTTAAATTTACTTCGATAACTGTGGATAAATAAAAAGTAAGTCTAAAGGAACTTTTAAATTATATGGTCTTAGAAAGCGCCGGAGTAGAACCGCAGTTACAATGTAGCAGTAGTTTTCTTTTACGTACTTGCTTCGATAGCTGAGATATTTCGCAAGTATTGGCTTTCTGGGAATCGAACCCGCTACCGCTTTCACCAAAGTCGAACACCCTACCCACTTCGTCATCTCTGAGCCCGCAATTTTAATGTAGACTGATTGGATCCTTTACGCTAGTTTTTAATAACGTAACTTCAAAACAACTACACAACTCATATAAAAGTAATACTGAGTAACCAACTCATATAAAAGTACTCATATAACTACCCAACTCATATAAAAGTAATATTGGGTTCTTTTGGAAATAGAATCAAGGGAAGTTGAAGATTCTTGTAAGTTTATGCCGTCCTAAAACTTTTCAGAGGTAAGTCATATTATAGAGCTCATATTGCGATAGTTCAAAAATTACTTCCAATTATTTTCATGTTAAACTGGTATCATAATTAGAGAATACAAATAAACAAAGTTTATGTATCACTAAGCATCTCTAAAAATGGCATCGATGGTGTTACGTCCTCGTTGATATCCTTAAGAAGAATTTATAAAAGGCGTTCTATAGCATGCGAGGATGATCGAAAGTTATTTAGGGATGTTTATTTGGCATGGAACATTGAAATTCCATTCAAAAAATTTCAATTGTACGGCATAAGTCATATATTAATAACACATCTTTATTTAAGAGCGACATTGCGGTTTATTTGCAAGGAAGAACTTCCGGGATTTAAAATACAATTACTATAGCAACCACAGATGTGGAATTTAAAATACTAAAAATAATAGTAGAATAAAACTACAAGGAAAGAAGTAGAATTTTGAAATATTATCAGTTAATAATAAAATACGTTAATAATTTCATGCTACTTTAATGCAATGTCATTCAATGCAATAAAAACTGGAGCTTATTTAAGTTATTCTGCAGGCGAGAATCCGGAAAAATTCCGTTTGACCAGTTCACGTGTTGGATACCATAGTAATAATGATACGCTATGAAACTAACATTTGATAGTTTTCTGTTATGACGAGATTAATTCTGCAATACAAACAGGTAGAACCCTTTCCTCGGAATATTCTATAAGAGACTAATATAATCTAATCACATATTTCATTACCTGCGACATCAAATCCGAAATTTGCTCCTAGAGGGAGATAACACACAATTAGAAAGGTCATTTCCAGCTAAGAAACAGTTTCCCCCAGAAGAACCAACAGGAGCTAATTAATCACGTTTTCCTTTTCAAGGTCCTCCATTATTCCCTTTCCCTTCCCGCGAGAATTTCGTGTACGAAAAGAAGGAAATCCAACCGCTGAAAACGACTGAGAAGGAAAAAGGCGTCGAAAGAAACAAATTATACTCCACGGTCTCTAAGTGTGAATAATACATGGATGCCTCCTTATTTATTTATAAGGGTGAGGCGGAGGAGAATGGAAGAATGAACCAAGAGAGGCGGAATAAGGGTTGAAATAAGGAGAGGACGGGAAAAAAGGGCGGCAGAGGGCGGCGTTGGAAACAATTAGGTTCGCAAATGAATTGGGGCTCGTCCAGAGTGTTATGTTTAAAAGGAGTAAAGACCCGTGGAAAAGTACGGCGGAAAGGACTCCTCGGAAAGAATGACTTACTGTGGGAAAATTAAAAAGGAGTGCCCCGAGTTAATGAAAAGTTAATTCCCACCTGGAGATGTTTGGAGTTACTCAAAAGTATACTTCCCGACTAATTCTTCGGACGAAATGAAAGAGACTTGAAATAGAGCGAGTTTCATATGGAAGGGAAAACTTGAATGGAAGAAAATTTTGTACGTTTCGACTGAAAGAATTGGAAAGAACTGCCATATGCCGCAGTAACATTAAATGAAGATAAACTAAGTGGAAATTGAAGAAAAATCCAATTAAATGTTTTCAAATAGTTGAGAAGGACCAATTGTTCTGGATCAAGGAACGTACACAAGGTTAGAAAATTCATACTCAGTATTCTGGAAAAGAAAAGTAAACAAAATTGGCATTTTATATTTAATGCAATTTTGTTCATTCTGAAAACATTACTGAAGTTGAGATGGACCAATTGTTCTGNTGGATATCAAGCGAATTGCATCTCCGCGGAATGAAGCAAGAGCTCATACCTATATAGCGTGACGCTAAAAGAGGAACTTTTGATTCTATTTCATGTTCGTCGATAAATTTGTAAAGAATATTTCTTAATTAAAGAAGTGGTTCATGAAGACATCTGGATTAAACTCTCAACCTTACTTTCAATTACGGAACGTACACAAGGTTAGAAAATTCATACTCAGTATTCTGGAAAAGAAAAGTAAACAAAATTGGCATTTTATATTTAATGCCATTTTGTTCATTCTGAAAACATTACTGAAGAGCTGTTTTATTCTTTTATACATTATATCACTTATCTTCAATAACCTCCTTAAGATATTTGCCATTCTGAAAATTTCATCCCCCTCTTCATACCCTTATTTAGTCAATCAATATATTTTCCATTCAACTAATTAACATGCCCTCATCTCTTCCTGGAATTCCTTTGCTTTATGATTAAAGGAGTTGGCAAACCTTTTTAAGGGTGCTTGAGAAATATTCACTAGAATAACTAATCAAATTTATATTTTTTATCCTTTATCTCGTAAAAATTATGTATCGTGTAGATTTGATCCTATTTCACTTCTTAGGAACGTTTTTGGACGTAACTCATTTGCACTCCCCTCGTTTATAAAAACTGACGTATACCAATTAAATGAAATAAAAATTCTTCGGTAAGTTATTTTCCTTGATCCATTTCTTTAAATATATTTTACCACTCAAAATATTTTTACCGTGAAATTTGAGTATTCACNTTATAACGGCTAAAACTAACACTAAAATAAATAATTATTCATTATTAATATAGTGATTCAGCATCTACGAATCTATACTGTTTTGTTTTCCATTGAGAATGCACCGAAATAAAGAGACGGTAAAATAAGACGCAGGAATGAAAAAGGAAAACCCTGCCGTAGCCGGGAGTCGAACCAGGATCCCCCACATTCCGGGCGGATGCTCTGACCCTTAAGCTACCACGACAGAACGACCACTCCTTCAATTTTTTGAGCTATGATCATAGCATAGAAGGAGCGATCGTAATAGCAGTTGACTTTTCTCTTTCATTTCTGCGTCTAAATTCAAGCATGTGAACCATGAGTATTTCACTGCTTATGTAATGGTAAAATACTAGTACGCTAAACCTTAAAAATAAGGCGATGAACTTTTCCTTATGCTATAAACATTTTCCTCGGTTTATCAATGGATACACCACAANAATTCCGAAAAGTCGAATTTCAACCTAAGCTCTCTTCGCTGTAAATCCTCATATTTTCCCACTCAATCTAATGAAATTAAAAAAAAAATCCTTATCTTTCTTTCAGAATAATGAGAAATGTGAAAGACAATGACTACTGAAAATGTTCATGAAAAATGAAAATATACACGAAGAACTGACTAATAACCAAAACGTTTAAAACATTTTTGCTAACCGTTACCAGTACTTACTTGTTTCATCGAGAGGGTAGTACGTGAGTACGCAGTTTGCGTGTGTTTACTAAGTATAAATATCTAAATATCAGTATTTCTTTCTTTATAATTTCAAAGCTATATTAAAAATCCGAATGTAGTATAAATAATTAACACACTGTGATGAAATCTCCCCGTCGTAATATTTAATTAGTCATTTCGTAAGACGTAAGAAGCATGTATATATCATTTACGACAGAGCAAGAAATGCAAACACGAAAGAGACCACAGAGATATACGAATAAAATAAATGCAATTTTGAGATATCTTTGAGGATTCCTTTCTTGAGTACACCGGTCCCTAGTCACTCACGGTGTACCCCCTAATTGAGGAAAATATCTTCCTCCTCAACTTCCATTTCACCCACGATACAAGTACTGAAACGTCGTCGAGACTTTAAAACAAACGCAAATGAAACGACTAAAACATCCTAAATTGAATAAAAAAGACAAAAGAGCGAGATGAAGCCCCCGCGATCGAAAAGAACTCTTAAGTGTGGGAATGGTCTTCTTCCTCGGATGGTAAAAGGAAAAAGGTGGAGGAAGCTTCTTGTGAAGAAGGGGAAGCAGGTTTGAATGGGTTGGGAGGAAAGGGTGATGTAGAAGGGAGACGGCATCGGGAGTCCATCAGTCAGAGGGGAGTAGGTCTGGTAACAAATCGAAGCAAAGCATTACCGAGGTGTCCGTGTGGAACACAGGTCTTAGGCGTGATTCCCCTTCTGTTTTTCACCCCCACCATCCACCTATCGTCCGCCCACACTCGACGAGGACAGTTGGGTGAAGAAGAGAATGGTTCGAAGAGAGTGGATACAGTGACTCAAACCGGTTACTTCTCTCAGGATTCCCCAAGAGATCGAGCGCTACAGGTTTGTCCATTTTTTCCCTAACTCTTTAGCTTTAGTACTCTTATTTGTATTGTGTACCCATCAATAGACGTCTGGAAAAATAATATTTATTCGCGATAAAGGATAACAATCAAAGCAAGACCGAAACTTAGGCGTGAAGGAAAATCTGATCGCAAACACATGAACTTTTATACGCTTTATCATTTGAAGATTTTTAGTTTTATGTTATTTGATAGCTCCGGTTACATTTGTAATAGGTGGAAATGTCCCCATTTATTTCAACGCGCTGTGATCTAAACATCAGCGAACGCTTATGCGTAAATTTTCATTTGTAATAAGATAGAGCCACATTGTGTGGGGGGTTGAAATTATGCTTTGTTGGAACGAAGCGGTGGCAATGAGAGGGGTATTTCGAATCTTTCCAAACTACCTGTTGCAAGAACGCTACTCGCTAGAGCCTGCCACGAGCTAACCATTACCTCAACGAACCATGCCATCGTGAAGTGATTTAAATCGACTGAAAATCTGAGTATGTGATTTATTGTGTTTTACTTGGTTTGACAAAAACTGAATGCATAGATTTAGATGCGATTTCAACTTCAGCTTTTACTACAACAAGTAACAAGTGTTTAAGTTATTGGAGGAAATCACGTTAGTTAATGCTTCTTATTCGATACAAAAAAATTTGAAGTTTGGAATAAGGGTAGGAGATTAATTCAGCAATTTCATAGATTACTTTCGCTTTAATACATAGTTATAAAGTTGGATATTACCTCGTGTATTATAATTCTTAATTCGATTTGAATAAAAACTGTTTTGAAAGAGATGTTCGTCGATAAATTTGTAAAGAATATTTCTTAATTAAAGAAGTGGTTCATGAAGACATCTGGATTAAACTCTCAACCTTACTTTCAATTACGAATCGCAATCCATTCTGCAACGTGGTTATTCCATAGTGCACTATCATTTCAGGGTATTGAGGCATAATTTTAAGAAATATATTGGGATTAAGTGGTATCTAGGATTTATCTAAGTTATACCAAACGAATATAGTTAATATGATATTAAAAACCATATATATGTATGCTGTAACCTGGGAGACATGGAACAGTAAAATGGGAGACCCAGGTTTGATTCCAGTTCCAGTCAGACTTCCTTCATGTTTCTCTTTGAGAATACAGCGCTTGTTAAATTCAAAGTAATACATTAAGAAGAATACGACGCTAAAAGTTAATCCCTTATTGCTAATGAATAAAGAAGACACATTTCGTCGAAATGCATGCACTCTCTTGAATTTAGAGTGAGCTCTAAATTCAAGAGAGGAAAATTGAAATAATTTAAATTTCAGAAACTGAATTCAAGAGTGAATGTTGCAAATGAAAACATCAAACTTGTTCCTTAGCTAAATTAAAATAAAACAAACAACGAAGTTAGGTTGAAACTCAAATTTATTCCATCAACTAAAGTGACAGACAATATTTCCGGATCGGTTGCTAATAGTAATGCATGCTCTTTCAAGTTTTTACGTAAGAGAAAAATAACATTCAAGAAAATCAATAAAGAAGAAAAATTTGTGGAAACAGTAAATTCCGCCAAATTAATCCTCAAAGAGCACCCAACGAAGTAATTCAGCGAGTCGGTAATGACAAGTCGTCTGCCTTCCGCCATTCGGAGAAAGGCTTAAAGGAGATTCAATTATTTGGGGAACAATATAAAATTACTTAGAAACATACCAGACGAAGAGTAGGAATTAAACTGCGATAAACACTTAAAAAATAGAAAAATGTAATAAATGGGGTATCTTTCGCACAGCAACAGGGTTCTAACTTAAGATGCAAAACACCGAACGAGAATAGAGGTTTAGGAAAAAAAAACCATAATGGGGGATCAAATGGGAATGGAAACAGATACACGTGGCATTATTCGGACGGCCGGGAAGTCTTTTGTCGATAAAGGAAAACAAAAGGCCAAACTGTGAACGAGAAATCTTCAGAGGGAATCGATTCCAGAAAGAAAATAAATCAGAACGTTTCTAGGAAAATACGGCAAGAACGAACGACGAAGAAAATTAAGGAGATAATCAAGGGAATTAAGAAGATGATCAAGAGCACAAATTCGAGGGAAGAAGGTCTTAAAGGCTGAAGCAAGAGTAATCTAAATTTAAAGGGTAGGGGTACATCTATTAATGCGATGCTTATACTACATGTATGCTAATAAGTTGTTCTTTGTATTTCCCACACAGTATCAACGAGTACATCGTAAATTAATTACAGATAATAAGCATTTTTCGAACCACATCTAATCTTCACGATACGATGACAAACAGTAGTGATTCTTAGGTGATTTTCAAGAAAAGAGATGAATTAAAAATAAATGTATAGTTAAATTCGCAAATTACGTGATAGTATTAGGGACTATTACTAGGGATTTAGGTAGTGCTAGGATGGTACGGACACTTTCCAAATAAAAGACTACACGTGTATTCTAACAGAAGCAAACGAAAAATTCTTTAGATTAGGTATTAAAGTATTCAAACCCATCCTTCACAAATTTATATCACTGAGAGTGCGTTATTGAAACATCTTGAAAGACTTTCTTAACTAACTCCATAATGGTTGAAAACTTGGCACTGAAATGAGCGAATCCCTAGAAATCGATCCAATTAATTTCTCTAACTAAAATAGATAATTCGTTAGTATTCGTTCACAACATTTGCACCATACTATTTGTTCATTTGCAACTTATAAACTGCACGATCAAACATGTATGAACGTTTCATTCATTAAGTTTTCTACCTTTTGGTAGGTTCATCTGCCCAATCACCATTTCTTTAACTTCCTATTAACTTACCCCACCCTTTATGTCATCTAACATAAACGTTTACATACTAGTATTTCAGATATATAAATAAGTATATAGTTCATAGGCGAGATTTATAAATTTATCAGTGACGTTTAGAGTAAAGTGTAAATAGTAAGCATAAAGTAGTAAAATACAGTACAGTGTGAAATATAAAGAAGCTTCACAAATTCGCATCAAGAATTCACAAATTTAACGAGAAGAAATTAAGAATTTAGTAGGCACGTATAATATATATTAAAAATTGACTTTTAGCTTCAGTAAAAATAAAATAGGAAATTTTCAAAACAAAAAACAATCGCTAAGACCGAATCATAATTCTTAGAACATTAGAACAAAGGTACTACACAGCCACCTGGTTATCTGGACAAGATATGAAAGGATATTTATCACAAACCACATCCGGAGATAATACGGGCAATATTGTTCCACGGGAAATGAGGAAAGAGCAGCTTTTATTGAAAAAAGGAGGAATCTCGGTTCTAAAAGGTGCTCATAAAAAAGATATTTCCCATGATAACAGCTGGATATCAAGCGAATTGCATCTCCGCGGAATGAAGCAAGAGCTCATACCTATATAGCGTGACGCTAAAAGAGGAACTTTTGATTCTATTTCATGAATATCGCCTGTGATTTACAATGGAACAATTCCATAATTCAAGAAAGAATCCATACAGAATCAATGCCATTTTCCATTTTCTTTTGTCGAATTTTAAAATCTTTTAACATATTGTTTAAGAATTAAAACCAACAAGTCACAAATCTCATACCAACACAGCAAATATATTCATCCTTATAGAGTTAAAGCCTAAGTAAACAATAATAGGAAAATTATAGCTAAGAAAAACGTCGTAATGAAGATAATGTATATTTCACCTGCGAAACTGTCACATGAGTAGAAACTGATCATATTACTTCCAATTCTTCCTTAAAATTGCACCTGTAGTACAGTGATAAGCTATTACTAGATACTTCGAAAAACGAATTTAGTAACTTACATGATACAAGTGATATTAGTCGAACAGAAAACAAAATAATATTGGAGTCAAGAAATATTTTATCTACAGGAAATGAAATTTGCTTGATCATATAGGGCATTAATTCACCTTTTCCGAAGTGTTATATGAAAGCAAACCGAAGCCAATAAAGCCCTTTCATTTCGATTGATTTATTTACATCTTGATTACACAAGCTGCAATTTTTCCATTCAAATTATTTTTAACATATATGTAATTAGCTAAGATGCTTCCATAAAAGGAAGCTGTGTTCGCGCAAAGGAGCTATTTTTACAGCGTTGTGAAAGAGCATTATATACAATTTAATTAAAGACACTTCTATGAAGTTCACAATGTGCATTAAATAAAAAAGATAATTTGAGTATTCCCTAGCATTATAAGGACAGCTGAAAACAGATTCAACCATTTTAGGCGAAATTCTAAATTAGCACTGATTGACACTAACTTAATGTAGAATAATTAATCTCTGATTGTTTTCGCCACTTATTTTAAGAAATGCTGCAACTTAAAGAAAACTTTCGACGGACCCAATAGCTATTTCATTCATTCGAAACTATTAAAATTTCGAAATCACACTATTCTCAGCAAAAAAGATTTTCAAGTTTAAAATTTTCATTTAGATATTCCTAAACAATTTTAGATTATTTCATCTCACTATAACAATCTTTGTAGAAAGTAGAAAGGAATTGCCATTTGACAGTCACTTAGTAATATGCTAACTGTCGAATATTAAAAATTTAATAAGTTTATTAGAAGTCTCCCTACCCTTTAATGTGGTGAGAAGTCCTCCGCCTCTCCGTGGGAGTTCCATTGCGTCCAGTAATTTCGTACGATTTATTAATCCATCGGCGATACTCTTGTATCACCTTTCCCCTGCATTGCAGAAAATACTATCCAAAAATCCATGTTCTCTTTCTTCTTCATTCCGGTATATCCTTCACGGCGAGTCCGATCTCAATTACAAGATTTTATAACTGCAAGTAAAAGAAAAAAAAACAGGATACATACATGAAATGCTCTCCCTTCTCAATACTGTAACTGTACCGTCATTATTATAAATTTTGCTGTTTGATTACAATTATAATATAACTTCTCAAATTAGAAGAATATTATTTTCAGACCCATATTTTGAATTATTTCTCGACCACACCATTCTAACTCTACCATTGTCGATCACTGTTATAATTAACAAGTTTCTAAGTAATTTACAATAAAAATGCACCAGTCTTTAAATGAAACCCCTTAAGGGAAATACAGCGAAATCAACTTATTATAAAGGATATCTTAACATAGAATAGACACATAGAGCACAAATTGGAGAATTGATGTCCATTTCTAGAAATATTCG
>KZ308243.1:885614-898231 GCA_000376725.2 Ladona fulva
TTAAACGAGTGATACAATGCTATTACATGTGCTATTCCTTACCTCTCCGCAAAGGCACCTCCTCACTGAAGACGGAACGGGCGCGATTAATTTCATTTACTTCGTAGTTAAGTCCGTTAACACTCCGGTTTGATAGTATCGGAACCGTAGTCGGATCCGGAGGTGAATTTCAACCGGAGTTTCCGACCTTTCGGATTCGGAGTCGAAGCTCCGTTACATCCCTAATCTACACTGTGACAAGAAGGCGAAATAGTTCTCGTCACCGATAAAAGAATAAAAATTTCTTAAGCTTGCAATGTGTTGAATCTTAATAAAATTATCAAAATGAAAATAATTTAAGAATAATCAAATGGAGAACGATGCAAATCCTCTGATTTTGACGTTCTACGCTAAAAGTTTTAAAATATCAAATGGTGATGGGAAAATAGCCATACCCGAAAAAAAGTATTTTTTCCGGAGACTATCACTCTTTAATTGCAAAAAAGTTTAAAGTTTAACTTTCCTGTTAAATCAATGAGCACAGAATATTTTTTCACGTGCCACTTTCAACTGATTCATACTTCTTTCTTTTGCACGCTTAAAATCATCTATCACTTTGTAGCGAGAGTAGAAGAAAAATGGATCTAACAACCTACTTCTCCGCGGTGATTGTAATAGCAGCTTCGGCATTGGTATCAGCTGGAGAAGAACCGTCTTGGGATGAACACTTGGGAAGGGAATATTCTGACCAATACACCAACGAATGGATCGCAAGGATTGACGGAGGAGAGAATGTCGCGGAGGAGATAGCGGCAAAACTAGGATATCGATATCTTGGACAGGTAAGCGAAGAATATAATTAGCATGCAATAGTTCGCCCTATGTGAAATAAATCCTCTGAAGCCACCTCCTGAAGACAAAGAAGGATGTTCTCTATTGTACACAAGTATTACAGGTTAAATTATAACTGGGCTAGAACAAACACCAAAATAAATAATTATTCATTATTAATATAGTGATTCAGCATCTACGAATCTATACTGTTTTGTTTTCCATTGAGAATGCACCGAAATAAAGAGACGGTAAAATAAGACGCAGGAATGAAAAAGGAAAACCCTGCCGTAGCCGGGAGTCGAACCAGGATCCCCCACATTCCGGGCGGATGCTCTGACCCTTAAGCTACCACGACAGAACGACCACTCCTTCAATTTTTTGAGCTATGATCATAGCATAGAAGGAGCGATCGTAATAGCAGTTGACTTTTCTCTTTCATTTCTGCGTCTAAATTCAAGCATGTGAACCATGAGTATTTCACTGCTTATGTAATGGTAAAATACTAGTACGCTAAACCTTAAAAATAAGGCGATGAACTTTTCCTTATGCTATAAACATTTTCCTCGGTTTATCAATGGATACACCACAATTGAAACCTTAAATTATAAAGGAAATGTATGATTTATGCGGGATAGGAGACTTCACATAAATTTAAGGTAAGCAAAGATGTTAATTTCCGCCCAATCATATTCCTATGACATACCACATGAACATGAAAACATTGCGACTTGATAAACGTTACGAAAGAGAGAGAGGATATTATATATCATCATCTTGATTGCCCTATTTATCCTAATCTTAGATGTCAGATGTTATTTATTTTAATAAATGCAGAACCTTACGGAATACGTAAGTACGGTTTGAGAACCAAAATACTTTCGCAGTAGCAACACATAATACTCCACATTAATAATGACAGCGTCAGAATAGATGAGTAGAAAACAGTTTTACATCTAAAATAGTTTGGTACTTAAAGAAGGAAATTACGTGAACGTAACGTAAGCTTTGAAATTCAATACAGAAAATTATTCTTCCTACCCACTGCAAGCATTTAAAGCTTTCAGGCCTAAACCACATAAAACAGTGGGGCTATAAATTTTTTTTGGAGGTCCAGATAACTAATTACTCCTAGGTCAGTGGGCCGTTTTTAAACATGTGTATTTCAAAAATATAATAACATATTACATAAAAACATTCTTTCATTTCTTGACTTCATTAAGCTTAATCTATCTATGAGTCATTACTTTGACTTTAGGTAAGCTAAGGTAAGCAAAACATTACAGCACAAAATATAGAATTCCTAATAGCTTAATTATCAACCATAATTCACGCACCTAACACCTTCGCGGGCCGAATTAAAATATATTGCGGGGTAGATTTAGTCTTTAGGCTGGTTCTATTATTGAACAAAAATACTCAAGTATCCAAAAACCGAGGTAACTGAGTAATAATCAATGAAATACTACTCTAAACGGGTACTCGCGTTCTCCAAGGAATAGTTTTTAAAATTCAACAACTAATTGAATTTCCATAATTCCATAAGCGAATCACAAGAGGAATACAGTTAATTTCTTCTTGATAAAATGTTTAATACCATTACCGATGAAGAGAGTTTTTCATCACCACAAGAATATTCTATTTTTATCTCATATAATTTGCGAAACACTGTCAGCCCTTTCCGTTTTCTATTAATATTCTAATTTCAAACGAGCCGAGAGTTAAAAAGAGATGGGAAGAAAATCTTCGCCACCCAGTGGGTGAGGAAATTTTTCACTAAAGAATATAGAACTCATTTTTCAGAACTCGGAACCCACTCAAATACCCCGAGTGTTCGAGTAATCGAAAATAGTTTTGCTAATCGTCGCTTTCCCGGGTACTTGATACACGAACTTGGATTCGGTAATTGCAATAAAAAAATCGTTATAATAGATTAGTTTCATTCAACCGTACAAGAATCAGCAACCACGACAGCAGTAATCAAATATATTGATAAAGCATCATAATTGTATCTCTTCATCGTGCGCGAACTTTTAATATTAAACCTTCCGACCAATTCGTGCGCAAATATACGTCGATGAAACGGAGTCGAAAAATTTGAATACGAATGGAGTAACCGACGCGAAAATACTCGCATGTTTTCGCTCGACAAGAATTTTGCCGATGGAACCTCTCCTAACATTTTCCCCCAACTAACGGTTAACGAGACGCTCCGACCCATCGAACTCTGAAATAAATTTTTGGGAGTTCAAAACCTCTCCCTTTATATCCACAAATCAGAGGCTCTTGACCGAAAAACCTCATGGGCTTTGGATGATTCGCCGTAGGTGTAAGACGCTTTCTGAAGTGGGGAAGGGGGATGATTCTGGGAGTGCAATTCAACTCACGGGCTGGGAAACTGCCTCTGTGTTGCATCCCAGCACACTGTTACAGGAACGGCGGTGGCGTTACGATGAAGTGAAAAGGAAATAGATTTTCCGGTAATAAATTTTTTCTGTACTCTCGCGGAAGAACGTGGGGGAGAATCGCTACGAGGTCACGTGTGAGAAGATAGAGGTTGAAGGGTTTTAGATTAAATGCGGAGGTAACATTAAAAAATGTCCTTATGGCCAATTACGGCAAAAGAGGCAATTGTCATTACAGTTAAGCCGCCGATAGTTAAATTAATAAAACCCTCTTTTGAAAGCTCCAAGGTCATAAAAAATACCAACACACATTTCATCCAGCCAGAGTAATTTCTTAAACCTGTATATTACTTTTTTGTTTTTATTTTTATTGAATTTTATTGTTTTTATAATACTCTTAACAAGCGATTCTTTGATGTATCACTGTATTCCTTAATTCTTGCAAGTTGATACTTTCTCCTAGCTTCATATATAGGTTTCGTAACCATAAAAACCCATCGATTTTTCCTTACAAGTGGGTTTCTACGGCTAGTGCCTCAACGAGGACTTGGCAGAGGACGATGCCGCACAGCCGGATGAAACCACACCACCATTGCCCAAAAAGTCTTCTGAACGGCAGGTGTAAATGTCCTTGCCGGATATCTAATATACAAATGTATAATGTAATGGATAGAGCAACCAACCGGCTATTAGGAGACCAAGGTTCGAGTCCCGGTCACAAACTTTTTTCTTGCTTGTTTCTCCTTGGGAATCATCACAAGAAAATCATAAGAATGGTAGACTAAAAAATTGAGTCTCAATTCATTGAGGTAAAAACTAGATCAACTCCAACAATAAAACTTCTAACAGAAAAAGACGTTCAATATATCGGACAGACAAACTTTCAAATTACTTTCGCAGTTGATGGGCTAATTGTTCTGTGATCTCGAATGATTAAAGGCTTTTCCAACCCCTTGACTGGACAAAGTAGTCAAAAAATTATCGTAAGTCGCATGCCTAAATTGTACGGACCCGTTTTATACTCATCAGAAGAATATCAGCAAAACAAACATAAAACAAAGCGCACTAGCGTTTCCCTCGGAGGAAAACGTGATAAAAATAGAAGTTATGGACGAGAAACTTTCTTTTATTTCCCCTCTCGAGTATGAGCTTCGTTGGAGGATGTTGTTGGGTCACGTACGAAGAAGTAGAGACTGCACCTTGATGGGAGAGGAAGTAAAAATGCAACTCCGTGAGTCGAATTCGGAAAGAGAGAGAGAGAACTGAGATGACCTCGGGAAGAAGATATATGGACCGTTTTTTGCTTCGTTCGTTGACTTTGAGCGAAATATATGGCGCAAAAATGCGTGTGATAAAACTCGCAGGTGACTTAAAGTGCTCGTGAAGCGCGCTCATTAGAGTGAATATGAATGGAACACGGCCCTTTTCCGAAAAGATATCTTGAATAAAAATCGCGTGAAACAATCCCTTCAAGACTTGCACTTCTTGGTTACGCATAAAGTATGTTAATTATCATAATTTTCTCCACGTCAATGATTCAATTGTGAGAATGCCTTTACTCGATGACGTGTAAATTGAAACAAGTATTTCCAAACTTGTGATACACATAAAACTACCGGCTTCAGACCCTATTAAATGGGACATTTTTCATTCTAACGTATACTTATTAATTCTTTTTTCACAAAAACTATACTACAAAGAAAATTTATCGTCATTCATCAGCAAGCTCTAAATTCGAAAAAGAAATTCACCGCAACATGAAATGTCCATTACTCCAATTTAGAAAACACAATCCCCTTTTCTTCGTATCTAGGTGATATTGGGACTACCCGGAGAGGTTTTACGTATTTGAGAAGAAAAACTATAAGAATTGGAAACCGGAATTTAACCGGCGAATTCATGTCCAGTGATGTTGATAAAATGCTAACTAAAATTAAAGGAACTGACAATAATTTAAAACGTTTAGTTGAATATTTTGATATTAAACAAAATATGAATCATAATTCGTTTGAATTACGAAAGTAAAAGCATGTTAAGGACGTAGTAACAAGATAGCAAACTCTATATTTACCATTAACGGAAATTTAAATGCGAAGCAGATGAAACGCTTATCTTCATGGAATTAGAAGTACTTAAAACTCTAATAAATATCTATCACTTAGCATCATGCAAATAGGAGAATAATTGCTCGATTGATGAATTGTAAGGCCTCGAAAATGAAACTACACATTTGAACTTTCCTCAAATCCAAACAGAAATAAACGCAAACCAACTTAAAATTCAAAGGTAATAAACGATTGAAACAACGATGTCACAAAAATTAACATATCTTCAAATACTAGGTAGGACAGCTTAAAGGAGACTAAAGATACGTAAAAAAAATCATGAGTAAATATATTTACTTATTCACATAAGTTCATGGCTTTATAGTTTCTGGTTATAAACATAAAATAATGAGTTTTCTCGAATATTTCACTAAATAATGCTACTGCAGTACCTCATTATAATCGGAAATACAATGCCTAATACTGAATTTACTGCATGATATAAGTTTCATAATAGCTCCAATAATAACATATGGGGTAAATATTGCTTCATATCGAAAAATAAACACTCTTTGTACTTATTGGCATTAAAAGCAGCTAAATTAAATTCAATAACTTGATTGAAACGAGACGCAGCGATCGACAGCAAAATCATATATCTAAGTTACGTAATAATGAAACTGATATCTATCTGCAGTCATTACTTCCTGAATTTTGAACTCATTACGCATTTCAATGCAAGGATGGAGATGCTTATTTGCAGTGTGATCAATGATTTTAATCATTATTTTCAAGTGGATGAGATCGTACGGGTTTCCCGTTATCTCAACACTCAGCGTCGTAATTAAAAAAGGGTAACATTACAAGTTTTTGGTAAATATAAGGCATTCAGAAAAAATAAGTGATTCTAATGACTAACGTGCACCGAAAAGTATCTTAAATACATCGAGGAAAGTGTCGATAAATGTAACCAGATACAGCTGTGGGGTAAATTCAACAAGGTTCCATGGAGGAACTTCTGCACCATTCTACTCACAGGAAAACATTTAAGTTCCCCTCAGTTTATAAAAAACAATCATCCGTAAATTCCGAATTGAGCCTAAACAAAGTTGCAAAACTTGGATTGTTTGTAAAATGATATTACCTTTAACTTCATTATTTTTTTAGCCTTATTAAAACAAATTAAAATAAAACATTAAATTTACAAGTTATATTTATAAAGATAATATTATTAACTATTAATATGTGATATAATTTGTGTATTACATATATTTTAATTTAGCTAAATTATTTTTCTTGTAACAGGCAAATTGTAGGTTAATTTCATGCATTAATATACATCCACCTAGTTTTACTCTGAAATATTCCGGAAATATAGCGTGTACTTTTACGCAAAACTGGCGGAATAGCTATCCAGAATGTATAAAATTTGAATGCAGAAAATAAGCGCGAGCAAATCCGAATCTGTGAAACGGGCTTCGGATAAAAAGAACAGCTCCATTTTTACAGAACTGAAACGATTTGGAAAACTCCCCGGAATTCAATTCCACGCCCATATTTTCCCGAGCCATTCGATTCCATCTGCACGGAAGGATTAAAAAGAATATGGCGAATAGGTGCAACCGTACCATCGCAGTTAAATTCATCACGCATCACGTATCCTTTACTCTCATAAGTGGGCGAGAATCCAACACGTTGTCCAAGTTACGCTTCATTTATCATAAAGCCAGTCGGAGCCAAGATTTCACCGTAACATAATTAGCTCCAGATATGTAGTGATTTAGGTGAACGAAGCTCGCGATGGATATCTATGGAGAAATCAAGCGGGTATTTTTCTATGGAGAAAGAAATGACTGATACGATCGAATAATTCTCGGAGAACTCAACTCCTGGCCAGGCGGGAATTTACGAATTTAATTTTGTCAAGCCAAGAGTGAGCCAAGCTTAATACAGTGAAAAGGGCACAATTTTGGCGAAAGCGATCACCCGTGTAAAAAACCAGAAATACAAGCCCGATTTCAAACTTTACTCCGCTTAAATATACTATATTCTTTCAAGCCGTTACGGAGCTATTCTATGTATCCTTTATATGAGGATGGGATATTCGTAAATTGTAGTAGTGACGCGAATAACTCGTGACCTTTCAATCATTCAACACTCAGTTGCCATCAATTATACCTTGTTAGATAATTAATAAAATCTGAGGATGATTCAAGTGTAATTCAACGAGATATAGAGTTAATCGAGAAGTGGGACAGAATGTGAAATGCTCAAAATCCTCGGCTGGGAGACACTAGAGGAGGAAAGTCAACAGATTGGTGGGCTTGTTTCAGGAAAGAATAGGCGGTGATGCTTGGGAGGAATTAAAAAGGAAAATAGAAAAACCAAGTTATAAAGCGAAAGGAGATCACGATCAATAATTAAAAAGCAAAAAACAGACATTGCTAAATACTCGTTCATCAACCGAGGAATAAAGGAATTGAATATGTTGCCTGAAGAAGCACTTAAACCCTTACCAAAAAATGTAAAGGAATTCAGAAACAAGTGTAAAATATTAGCACTAATATAATTATTTTTATTTAGACTAAAATTTGATTTAATGTTTGGATAATTTGGATGGGAAATAACATATGTAAACTTATGGTATTTGTATTTTGTCTGAGTGTAATTTTGTATTGAGAGGAATGAGGGTTTGTTACCACCGGACTAGTAATCCAACTGTAACGTATGTGTGAAATAAAAAAATAAATAAATTGTAAACGTTACTTCTTCATAGTTTGGATATTAAACTAGTGACGCGATCAGCCTGAGACATTTTCTTGAATCAACGGTTGTGTTCCAAGAAATTTTAATCGATTTTACTGTTAAGAGAATGTTGTGGAAGAGACACTGCATGGTAGTTCATAGACTAGAACAGCTTCCTGGAAAGTGGGAGACCTGGGTTCGAGCCCCAGTCATGCTGTGTTTCACACCTATTTATCGTTGGGATTCACCCACACTGCTTTCTGTGCTTCGTTATTTACCTTTTCCTCAGCCTTGACATCCTTGTCATCTTACCATTACTATCAAGTACCAGATGTATTCTTATGAGAACATTCATGACCTCAGCTTTAACAATCGCCTTAGTCGTCAATGGCACGAATTGTTTATAACCACAAAATTTTACAAAATTTCCGCTTAATTCTTCCAAATCCTAGCAACATCCAATCAAAAAAGAGTTTCAAATAATAATATGTATTCAAATTCCCTCTTATTCTACCTTTCTCGATTTTGTTGGATTATTTTTTAAATTAAGTGAAATGAATTGAGGCCCGACAACGATAAAAAAGAACTTTAAATGCATTTTTTTCTAGGGGTTTGTATTCTTAATTCAGATCCGAGAACGATAAGAAAGAAAGGAAAACGGGTAAGGGTGACTTTGCGCAAGATGGTGCGCACCCAGGAAAAATCCCCAGGAAATCTCCCGAATGGCTTGGAGAAATGTTCTGCCGGGATAGCTCAACGGACAGAGCACCCGACCGGCAATTGGGAGACCCGGGTTCGATTCCCGGTCCCGTCAGACTTTTTTTCAAGTCCATTCTTCCTTGGGATAAGAAAGAACTTTAAATGCATTTTTTTCTGGGGGTTTGTAATCTTTTGACAGAACCGTTAGATCGTTACCATGAAAACTAACCATTAACGTTTCTTCCGCTCNTTTAAGAAATGCTGCAACTTAAAGAAAACTTTCGACGGACCCAATAGCTATTTCATTCATTCGAAACTATTAAAATTTCGAAATCACACTATTCTAAGCAAAAAAGATTTTCAAGTTTGAAATTTTCATTTAGATATTCCTAAACAATTTTAGATTATTTAATCTCACTATAACAATCTTTGTAGAAAGTAGAAAGGAATTGCCATTCGACAGTCACTTAGTAATATGCTAATTGTCGAATATTAAAAATTTAATAAGTTTATTAGAAGTCTCCCTACCCTTTAATGTGGTGAGAAGTCCTCCGCCTCTCCGTGGGAGTTCCATTGCGTCCAGTAATTTCGTACGATTTATTAATCCATCGGCGATACTCTTGTATCACCTTTCCCCTGCATTGCAGAAAATACTATCCAAAAATCCATGTTCTCTTTCTTCTTCATTCCGGTATATCCTTCACGGCGAGTCCGATCTCAATTACAAGATTTTATAACTGCAAGTAAAAGAAAAAAAAACAGGATACATACATAAGTAATTCATTAAGAAGAATACGACGCTAAAAGTTAATCCCTTATTGCTAATGAATAAAGAAGACACATTTCGTCGACATGCATGCACTCTCTTGAATTTAGAGTGAGCTCTAAATTCAAGAGAGGAAAATTGAAATAATTTAAATTTCAGAAACTGAATTCAAGAGTGAATGTTGCAAATGAAAACATCAAACTTGTTCCTTAGCTAAATTAAAATAAAACAAACAACGAAGTTAGGTTGAAACTCAAATTTATTCCATCAACTAAAGTGACAGACAATATTTCCGGATCGGTTGCTAATAGTAATGCATGCTCTTTCAAGTTTTTACGTAAGAGAAAAATAACATTCAAGAAAATCAATAAAGAAGAAAAATTTGTGGAAACAGTAAATTCCGCCAAATTAATCCTCAAAGAGCACCCAACGAAGTAATTCAGCGAGTCGGTAATGACAAGTCGTCTGCCTTCCGCCATTCGGAGAAAGGCTTAAAGGAGATTCAATTATTTGGGGAACAATATAAAATTACTTAGAAACATACCAGACGAAGAGTAGGAATTAAACTGCGATAAACACTTAAAAAATAGAAAAATGTAATAAATGGGGTATCTTTCGCACAGCAACAGGGTTCTAACTTAAGATGCAAAACACCGAACGAGAATAGAGGTTTAGGAAAAAAAAACCANGACATGCTGTGCTTCTGTACGACATAACTCACCCCGTCCAGGGAATGGATGACCTACACTGTGACAAGAAGGCGAAATAGTTCTCGGCACCGATAAAAAAATTACAATGTCTTAAGCATGCAATGTGTTGAATATTAATAAAATTATCAAAATGAAAATAATGTAAGAATAATCAAATGGAGAACGATGCGAATCCTCTGATTTTGACGTTCTACGCTAAAAGTTTTAAAATATCAAATGGTGATGGGAAAATAGCCATACCCGAAAAAAAGTATTTTTTCCGGAGACTATCACTCTTTCATTGCAAAAAAGTTTAAAGTTTAACTTTCCTGTGAAATCAATGAGCACAGAATATTTTTTCACGTGCCACTTTCAACTGATTCATACTTCTTTCTTTCGCACGCTTAAAATCATCCATCACTTTGTAGCGAGAGTTGAAGAAAAATGGATCTAACAACCTACTTCTCCGCGGTGATTGTAATAGCAGCTTCGGCATTGGTATCAGCTGGAGAAGAACCGTCTTGGGATGAACACTTGGGAAGGGAATATTCTGACCAATACACCAACGAATGGATCGCAAGGATTGACGGGGGAGAGAATGTCGCGGAGGAGATAGCGGCAAAACTAGGATATCGTTATCTTGGACAGGTAAGCGAAGAATATAATTAGCATGTAATAGTTCGCCCTATGTGAAACTAATCCTCTAAAGCCACCTCCTGAAGACAAAGAAGGATGTTCTCTATTGTACACAAGTATTACAGGTTAAATTATAACGGCTAAAACTAACACTAAAATAAATAATTATTCATTATTAATATAGTGATTCAGCATCTACGAATCTATACTGTTTTGTTTTCCATTGAGAATGCACCGAAATAAAGAGACGGTAAAATAAGACGCAGGAATGAAAAAGGAAAACCCTGCCGTAGCGGGAGTCGAACCCGGGTCCCCCACATTCCGGGCGGATGCTCTGACCTTTAAGCTACCACGACAGAACGACCACTCCTTCAATTTTTTGAGCTATGATCATAGCATAGAAGGAGCGATCGTTATAGCAGTTGACTTTTCTCTTTCATTTCTGCGTCTAAATTCAAGCATGTGAACCATGAGTATTTCACTGCTTATGTAATGGTAAAATACTAGTACGCTAAACCTTAAAAATAAGGCGATGAACTTTTCCTTATGCTATAAACATTTTCCTCGGTTTATCAATGGATACACCACAATTGAAACCTTAAATTATAAAGGAAATGTATGATTTATGCGGGATAGGAGACTTCACATAAATTTAAGGTAAGCAAAGATGTTAATTTTTGCCAAATCTTATTCCTATGATAGACCACATGAACATGAAGACATTGCGACTTGATAAACATTACGAAAGAGAGAGAGAGAATCTTATATATCATCATCTTGATTGCCCTATTTATCCTAATCTTAGATGTCAGATGTTATTTATTTTAATAAATGCAGAGGAAAAATGCAGAACCTTATGGAATACGTAAGTACGGTTTGAGAACCAAAATACTTTCGCAGTAGCAACACATAATACTCCACATTAATAATGACAGCGTCAGAATAGATGAGTAGAAAACAGTTTTACATCTAAAATAGTTTGGTACTTAAAGAAGGAAATTACGTGAACGTAACGTAAGCTTTGAAATTCAATACAGAAAATTATTCTTCCTACCCACTGCAAGCATTTAAAGCTTTCAGGCCTAAACCACATAAAACAGTGGGGCTATAAATTTTTCTTGGAGGTCCAGATAACTAATTACTCCTAGGTCAGTGGGCCGTTTTTAAACATGTGTATTTCAAAAATATAATAACATATTACATAAAAACATTCTTTCATTTCTTGACTTCATTAAGCTTAATCTATCTATGAGTCATTACTTTGACTTTAGGTAAGCTAAGGTAAGCAAAACATTACAGCACAAAATATAGAATTCCTAATAGCTTAATTATCAACCATAATTCACGCACCTAACACCTTCGCGGGCCGAATTAAAATATATTGCGGGGTAGATTTAGTCTTTAGGCTGGTTCTATTAGTGAACAAAAATACTCAAGTATCCAAAAACCGAGGTAACTGAGTAATAATCAATGAAATACTACTCTAAACGGGTACTCGCGTTCTCCAAGGAATAGTTTTTAAAATTCAACAACTAATTGAATTTCCATAATTAAGCGAATCACAAGAGGAATACAGTTAATTTCTTCTTGATAAAATGTTTAATACCATTACCGATGAAGAGAGTTTTTCATCACCACAAGAATATTCAATTTTTATCTCATATAATTTGCGAAACACTGTCAGCCCTTTCCGTTTTCTATTAATATTCTAATTTCAAACGAGCCGAGAGTTAAAAAGAGATGGGAAGAAAATCTTCGCCACCCAGTGGGTGAGGAAATTTTTCACTAAAGAATATAGAACTCATTTTTCAGAACTCGGAAC
>KZ308243.1:904441-955461 GCA_000376725.2 Ladona fulva
TGCCCACAAAGTTCCCGAATGGCTTGGAGAAATGTTCTGCCGGGATAGCTCAACGGACAGAGCACCCGACCGGCAATTGGGAGACCCGGGTTCGATTCCCGGTCCCGTCAGACTTTTTTTCAAGTCCATTCTTCCTTGGGATAAGAAAGAACTTTAAATGCATTTTTTTCTGGGGGTTTGTAATCTTTTGACAGAACCGTTAGATCGTTACCATGAAAACTAACCATTAACGTTTCTTATGCTCTTATTAAGTGTATAGATGTACTACAAGCAGTGGTAGTTTTGATGACGACATCGGAGTTCGTATCTGAAGACCCCGACTCAAATAGAGTCAGGAGTTCCCAAAATCAGACCGACTTCATGAATTCACTGTAGTTTCAGCACAATGAGTTAAAAAGGGATTCTACGGCACAGAATGAGCAGAATCACTTTCGAAACCGTACCGTTACAGTGAAAGTTTTTTTCAAAATTTTATCGATATAAGTGATAAAAGAAACAAATTGTTTTCCGGCAGAGGTGACGATGTACCGTTTGCTCTTAAATGGCAGAAAATATCTTTCTGTGATTTGATAAGACCAATTATTAATACCGGTTTTTCCAACCAACCTTTCTCAGGATTCCCGAGAACGAGGAAATAGTTCCCGGGAATGGTGAGGAATCATTTTCTACCGGAAAATTTTCCACACCGATAACGGATGGCGTTTTCGCGAAACAAAAAATTTCATATAAAACGCGGTTGCCTTCAGAGGATATTTCCAATCGAAATATCACGCAAACTTTGCCGTTGAAGATGAATAGCAAGTAAATACATCAATCACAGCTGTTGGAAGGTTGATAACAAGCATAAAGATAAACATAAATGATAGAGATAGATTTAGAGCATCTATGACGTACATCTATCAGTTGCGTCAGGAGATACATCAGACAGCCTGATATCAACAATTAAGCTCAATACAGGAAATGAGAAGATACCACAAAGTCAATTAGACGATGAGATACGAAGGAAATCAACAAGACATGTGAAGGTAGATGAATGACGATAACGTTGTTTCAGAGAACAAGGTATTACACCTGGAAGTACCGAATACAGTAATTACGCAAATACTGCTGCTGACATCCTAATCCTAACATCTTTTGAGCAAGTAATTCCCGAGTAGATTCATTTTCAAGCCGTCGTGCAATTGACGTCCGATGTTAGTGCTGTCGCGAAGGATGTGAACTGAACCACAAGTATACCATTGAAGGATGGAACATAGATATACATTCAAATTTCGACATGGAAATTGAAGGAATCGATTATAACGACCGCATTCACGAACAAATATTTGTTTTAAAAAGTCATTGATTATGTCTTGATATGTCTTGTGATCACCAAATTATATTACAAGGCAAATTTTTAATTTAAGAATAGAGAAGCGAAAAAAAAAGTTCGAAGAATTAATGAGTAATGGATTTAAATTATTCAATGGTCGTCCTTAATGGGTCCGCGGAACTTTTAGGAGGGAGAGGCTAAATATTGTAAAAAATCAGGAAATAAAGGATATGCTTTTATTTAGGTATACAGCATTTTAATTTTTTTATTTTATCTTGTTATTCTTATTTTATATCTCTTCTTTGTTTGCTATGTCTGTGAAATCGTAATTTTTCTGATTCAATTGGAATTTTTTGTAATTTTAAATATTGGAATACTTTCTAAATAAAATATACAACTACTATATGTCTCTCGTATTCAAGCAAAATACAATGTCACGCTTCAGACTCAAGAGGGAGATTGTAAGCATTTACAGTAAACAGTACTCTGCAATAACCACCATAATAATTTACTTCATCCATTGGTAGATCTGAATTTAAAATTTTGAAGATGAAGCAATATAATTTCAGTTAACCGGTAGGTTAAGTGAAATTATATTGCTTACCTAAGTGGTAAGTGATCTGAAAATGTGGTGACATCTACAAGCCAAATTGGAATTTCTGAAATCATCAAAATGATTTTACTTAATCTTCAGCGGATAATGCTACAGCCAAAGCTGCTAATGCAACATAATTCGAAATCAACTATTACGAAACGAGTTTAGTTTAAAAATAACCATAATCAGTAAAATCGATATTTTTCTCGAAATTCACGAGCAAAGAAATAAGTCAACGCACTGCTTTAAGATCGAAAATTAAACCTGGAATTACTTACAGGAACAAGGCATTATCCAATACCAAATAAATGTATAATAGATAGTAAAATGGTATGCGGCTTTAACTTTAACTTACGTAAGTTTCAATGCGATGTTTTCACTATATTATGATGAAGGCATATTATACTGATTAAAAAAATTCTGAAGTAAATGTGACTGTTCACATACACTAACTTAAATATTTTTATAATGAAGTTATAATCTTCCTCAAACTTTATCCCTGCTTCAATAGCTAAGATCTTCATTGTGGTCATAAATTAATCATCTCCTGGCGCACATAAAAATGTTCATTAGTAATGAACCATTATAGTACATTAAGGGCGCGAGCGCATGCTAAATAGCCATGCAACAAACGTTAATGGGGATGACCTTTTTTTCGCAATATGAACGTCGATAAAAATAAACAGACGCACTGTTTCCAATAGTTTTCAGCTGGTGCATGACCAGACATCTCAGTCATCGTCCGTCACATGTTCTAGTCTGCAAATAACAGTTCCCTCGATGCATTTAGCGAATTGCAGAGGTGAAGTTCGAATCGCAGTAATATAAATATTTATCGTCCTTCGTTAAATATTCTTTCATATGGTCATACGGCAAACTTTTCGAAATAGTACAAATTGCTGTCTGCGAAACGTTTGTCCCCGGACGAAGGCGCACATAAGTCTGCAATTTATAATTTCCCAATAAAATTGTAACGAAGCCAGAAAAATACTAACTTTGTGGACAAATCAATGCGGCACACCTCTTGCAACACACCGGTCGAGAACCTCTGACACGCGCATCCTACGTCCAAAAACATGCTCAAAATTACTTCTTTCGACACATCGAACTTTCCGCGTAATGCTCCGAACCGCTGATCTCCCGAGGACATTTAATCATCGAAGTATGAATTGTTAATGAATCCGAACTCCCACACCCGCATCGTATTGATTTCGCCGAGAACCACCGGGGATGTGTAGACAGGAAATAAAACGCCATTAAGGTCCGGATTCCGTGACTCGATGAACCAAACTGAATAAACCCAAACGCGACATGACGTTTGACGACCCGCGCTCATGCGACGAAATTGACAAAAACACCGACGCGGCGAGGTTATACGTAGCTGGCACGGATTTCTGCTCTACGACTCGTCATCTAAGCCTTCCATATCGAAAAAAATGTTCCCCTTCCGACCCCGCTCATCCGAAAGCCATAATTCTCTCCCTCCCATAATCCTCAGCGAGGCACATACGTCACCTCCGGATTACGCCGACGGACAATTTTCAGCAGCTTTGGGAGCGGATGCGAGCGTGCTGGGGAATGAGAAAACAAGGGCAGAAAGAGGATGAAGGCGGACAGGAAATGGAAAAAAGAGGATGAAAGAAGCGAAACCAAAGAGGCGCAAACGAGAATCTGGTCAATTATGCGAAAAGCTGATCGAGAAGATGTTCGGAGGGGGAACAATGTTTTCAGAACTGAGTAAATTCCGAGTAAGATTAAGACATTCGTACGAACTTAAAACGGATTCAATTCTACGGCGACACCCTTTCTTTAGAACTCCACAAGGGAGATAAATTAATTTTGAATAAGCGAATTGACTTTCTCGATATTTGGCGGAACCTACTCGTACTTTTATTCAAATTAAATAATAAATATTGAAATCTACGTCCCTGGAAAAGAAAAAAATACTAGCAACCCGATTCGATGATGCTACCTTATCATCAGGAAACCAGAAGTGCTAAAAGAAAGTCTCATCCTCGAAACCAGTGTTTTTCTACGCTGTAGTTATCAACTTTTATTCATTCATTTGAATATACAGAAACTTTGAACAAAAATAACAAGAAAAAAATAACGAAACCACTTTTTATGCATCCGAACATATAAGCGGATGAATGTCAAGATAACAACGTAAATATATTAATAGTTATCAGCAATCTGTTCTATTCAAATCAATTCAAATTTTCATCAAATTTCCATTCCAATTTCAGCGCCTGAAACCTATTATTCCAATGTAATTCGACAGGTCTGATCCCTAATTCCATCTTCAAAGAACTTTAAAGTACATACAGAGAATTCTCTTAATAACATTTTTCAACGAATAGCTACAAAAATGATTCCCGGAACTTGATATATTGACATTTCCTCTTAAAAATTTAAGTTCTGGAAGTAGTATTGTTAATAGTGCTTTGACTGTTTAGGTCATTTCACACGTACGCTCCCACCAGGAATCGAACCCGGAACCGGTTTCACCGAAGTCGAACGTGTTGCCCACTAGGCTATCCGGGAGCCTGGTATATGTTTTTCATACGTCTTAAGTTAATCTTAAGTTTTAAGTCCATCTGTCGAAAAAAAAAAACAAGGAAGATAGCCTCACGAAGATAGGGTATTCAACACACTTTTTTCAGTTTATTTGAATTCATATTAATTAAGACGGCAATACTTAGAGAATATTGAAAATCAATAGAAGTTTTAAAACAATTCCAGAAGCTGATTTTGAATGTCTTACAATCAAATTTCCAAAAACGGAACACGTGACGCAAAGGAAGGTAAAGGGAACGAACGATTTCGTAATTCAGGCGTACCCGATGCAGTATTTTTCATTTTAGGTTCGTGGCCCTTTTAATTTGACATTAATCATTACATTGACGTTGATGACAAGGTTAAAGAGCTACATAATAATATACTATTGGTTAATAGGTTACATAATATAATATGCTGAGCAATGTGAGCCACAGCTCTAAGTCATGACTACGGCTAAATCATGATTGATCATGCATTATAGTTACAGGTAAAGTACCCATAATCGGCTACAAAGCGTGTATGCATACACAAAGTATGGTCCTAAAAAATTCCGATAGACACTTGCATAGGGGCATATGTGCTTGTCCCTAACACAGATAAAGTATGAAGAGATGCAAAATTTACTTGAATCATCTTCAGAATTAAGAAGGGCAACTATGTCTTGTAATTGGTGATTTTCTTTCAGTCTGCGTAAAATTAATTCTATATATTTATCGCTAGACATGGTTGAAAACCCTGACTGATTATGATATTAGTTTAACTCCAGCAACTACAATCAAATGTCAAAATTCCGAAAAGAATAAGAAAGATTATCTCCTATAACGCATAAGATGTAAGAGAAATCACAACAATTATTTCATTGTCACTGACGAAATGATATGGACCAACAGTAACGCACGCGACTAAAACAAGTAGAAAACACGGAAAATAAATGTACTGTATGGATCCTTTTATCAAGAATAATTAGTTACTATAGCTCGAAGTTATTCGAACGGGGTGGGTGTGACATTTCGGCTCTGATGCTGATAGATTTTTCTACTAATATTTTTAGCACTATGCATCACTAATATTTTCTGTGATTTACTTATTTGGTCAAGGACGGATTTTCATTACAAATACAGAAAGATTTAAATAATAAGTTTTAAATCTTGTACTAATCGTTGATCAACAATTATCAATAAAGTTACTCAAATGAATAAAAAAATTTGAAATTATTTCTGGCAAAGAATATAAGAACATTCGCTTCCTTATTTCCGTATTATTTGAATAAAAATATTATCTTTTCATTGAATTAAAACTATTTTTTTATTTATCTAAAGCGTAATAGTTTTTTAATTAAAATACTATTAAGAACGAGATTAGTTTCAGCCATTACTCTTCAATCCTGAATGCATATATATATATATNGAGCAACGAAAAACACAATATAACAATATATATATGACGTGATAACAATATCATATTGTAGCCACACCTCTCCAAGTTCAAATGGAAACTAAAACAATACAGATATTTACTATATGTCACTTGCAATATTCATTTAATTAAACGTCTATTTCACAAGGATAATATTCGGCCAAGAATAAAGAAATAATTTCATTAAAACATTAATTGCTTCTCGTAATATTTTTCTTCTTTCTCTTTTCCATTAAGCTATTCTTGTACATATGAAGTTAAATCCGAGGATGGGCTATAAATAAACAACGGCGAGCTTGGCTGGTTCAAATAGGCCACACCAGAGCAAAGCGGTATCAGAACGTTCATTGGAATGTGATTAATCCGGTTCACAGTCTTTACGCTGAGGAAGGTATCTCCCAAATCTAGTTAAATGAAGGAATCAGTCGCCTCCCCGCAGAGAGGACAGTGAAATCCCAATAAAGTCCGTCCGTAAATCCCTTGTAACAGATGGAGAATCACAACCGCCTACGCTCGGCCCGAGCATCCTTTAAATGGGAAAGCTGCTCTGCGAAAGGGTCTTACACTAAAGAATTTGGAATTAACACCAATGGTCCTCACTGAATCCCCACAGAAATATTTGTATCTGCATCAAATTGGAGAAAATTTGTATCTCTACCATAACAGAAAGAAAGCTAGTGTGTATGTGCGTGTGATAGAAATCTTGCTCAAGCTCATCGAAGCACAGAATTGTACTCATATACGGTACGCTTAACACTGGAAAGGATATGTAAAAGATTGGGATTCATGGATTCTGGGGGAGCATGCTCCTCCTTAATGACTTTGCTTAACAAACAATTTGGTTTGAGTATAAATGGGAACTCGGACGAAAACCACTATCGAAGCGCTTCTGCGATAAATATAGATCTGTTGGTTTTTTCACGATAAAATGACATTTTTACGGTTAATTAAAGGAATTGAAGCCACTGAGAGCATTGCTATTTTAACTCAATATCTTAGTTAAGCATGTTGCTTTTTTTTCCTGTTTCGAGTATGGTCGAATTTAAAAGCCTCGAGGTAGATTTTAGACTAAATGAAATTCTTATCCAGTTTGAGGGATTTCACTGAAAAAAATAAAAAGAATAAATATTCGAAATATTAAGCGAGCACAGAGAGGACCTAACAACAAAACAGGCAAGGTAAGAGGTTAACATGAGTACATTATGAAATTGTTCAAAACGCTTTCACCTCTTCCACACTAGATCCGCTCTTGAGGCAGAATGATGCTGTATGAATAGAGTATGAGAAGATTGAAAGAACTAGTAAAAGACTGAGAAGGTGGAGAAAGAGATCCCGAATAAGGGCTTACTAAGTCTGATGAGTAAAATAAAAACTTAAAATGATACGTCAAAAGCGAAGTAACAGTTCAGCGGTACCTCGAGCTACGAACTTAATTAGAACCAGTCCAAACTTCTTAACTCTAAAAGTTTATATCTCCAAATACACTTTTCCATCTTCCCGGTATTTGCGGTTCATATCTCGAAATTGAGTTCGCATCTAGAAGTCCTAGGTCGGGAGTGTTTTGGTATATGGGTGTTGAGCGTGGACCCTACGAAAGGAGGACGTCAAAATATTAGAGGCCTTCGAGATATAGGTATGGCATAGAATGGAAAGGGTAAGTTAGGTTGCTTAGAAAAACAAACAAAAAAGTACTAGAAATGGTTGTAGAAGAGAGGGTTTTAATCGAAGTAATCAAACGTCGACAGAGGAAATGGGTGGAGCAAATATTGAGGGGAGAGAGATTGCTAAAAAATGTTATGGAGGGAAGAATACAAGGGAAAAAGCAGAGGCGAAAACAGAGACAAAAGTTGTTAGATGACACAAAGGGTGGGGCAGGTTAGCGGGAGGTGAAGAAAATGGCGATTATGGGAGAACATAAGGGCATATAAACCTACCGAATGGTAGAAAACTTATGGTAATCTGGACTTTAAGATGGAGCAAGAAAAAAGTTTCGATGTCAAAAAGTTCGTTTGTAGAGCGGTCCGTAAGTCGAGGTATCACTTTACATTGAAAGAATGGTATAAAAGTATATGTACATATATAAATGGTTCTACAACTAAGCCCCTCCCCTTGTTTATAATCAGCATAAATATAGCTCATTATTTCCCTTCATAAATAACTATATCGCATTCCCTATAGCCGTAGAAAAGCCAAATAAATCCAATTCATAAGGACAGCAATATATTCATAAGACATTTTATTCGACTCTAATAATTCAGTCGTAGTTTTGTGGAAATTTGCTCTCTGCGGTAAGCGGGCACAACGGTTTATCTAAACAATTAGAAACCGAATAGCATTCAAAATATTTATCGTTCCGTCGATATTTTCAAAATAGCTATAAATATTTATTTACATGATATTTCTCGACTGATGAATCGCACTGCAAAGATCACATTCGATATTTCAAAATGAATGTCATGGCAAGCAATATCAATATGTCACCTGCGGCGTCCCGCTTTATAGATACGCATCGTATTCATTTCTAACGGCTGCAGTATGGCAATTACGATTTGATCCATTACCAGCCACGGATAAACCAACACGAGAGTTACAGCATTCCCATGAGAAATTGTGATTTTTCACGTAATGTTTCAAATCCAAAGTAACATCAAGAACGAGAAGACTTAAGCGTAAATAAAATCGTAAAGGAGTTCCTTTAAAATTTACAATGGGTCTCTATAGAAGCTTATACAACTATTTACGGCCTTCTTGAGAAGGTCGTACATTATATGAAAAAGTGTTCTAAATTATGAATCAAGAAAGAGTTCTATGCTTACTCTGATAGGTTGATTTTAAAATAAGCAGAACCTAAAAAATTGTCGACGATTATTGGGTGAATATTAGACTGACAAATATTAGACAACTAACGCGTGTAAAAACTGCATTTTCTTGCAAAATCACTTCGTAAATGTTATAAAGGATAAAGTCCTAAGTGAAGTAAATAGTCGGAATGCGGCAATAATAGGTGATTGGGCCAATGTCATGTTTTAATTCGGTCGCGCCCAAATATCCGGTCCGCCGCACACTTTAATCTGCCCCACAAAGGTACTCCTAGTATAATTCTACGTAGCGTAAGACTATATCTGAAGTAGATTTTTCCCAATATTAGAAAATACTCCACATTTGAATTGATTTCTTCAAAGAATTTCCTCAAAAAGCAAAGTTAAATTAAAGATATTCATATGTTGTATTTTCAACATCCCGAACACACAATCGATAACGTTGAGTGGGCGGAGCGAATGCTCGAAAGAGAAACAGCCAGAGCAATTTGAAAGCTTCGATTTTCACACACATGCTATGCCCAGGGTGATTACAAACATTAAACAATAATAAGGCCGCCTTAGTGTCCGGTATTTAATGTGGCACCAATGACTGGATTCCGGAACGAGTTTGAGGATTCGTGTGCACTAAATAAAGTAATGGAATAGACAGAAGATATGCAGAAATTTGTTATGTTTAGTAATTAGTTTTAGACGATCGTAATTTATATAGTGCAACTAAAAATTATCATGAACCAAGAATTATCATACGAAAACATCGAGTAACTAAAGTGTCGCTACAAGTACACTATCAGTAAATAAAAATAAATGTACAATAAAAATATAAATAGAAAATATTTCATTATCTTCATGATTAAAATATGAATCGAAACAGGTAACTACCAACCTCCAGACCTGCATAATATCTGATTCCGGTATTGTCAGAGTATGTATCATACTTTGAGCAACGAAAAACACAATATAACATTAAATATACATTTCACTTCGCCTTAAGACTAAAAAATGAAGAACTTTCAAACACCATTTAAGAAAAATGTTTACATAACCCCTGGAAAGGAATTCAAATAAGAATGCGGAAGACAGAGAAATACCCTCAACAATGTTCATAGTAAATTTGTCTAGTTTCGGCGATCATCAATTTTATTGATTCAAGAGTCACCGAAATTACAAAAATATACTAATGGAATAAGTTGTTTACGGAAATTGCAAAATGCTCCAAAAATTATTATTATTTTATTTCCCATATTTTTATATGATTAATTTAATTAATTTAATGATTAATAGAAGTTTTGGATGTGTTTTGTGTTTCAACACGTCTTAAAATCGACAGATTAACACGAACGGTTCATCATTTTTTCGTTTGCATCTATAAAATGTACAACAATACAAAAAAATACAACAATACAAAGACATATTTCTTGGATCAGGGCAAACATGTAAGCTAGTATTTGTATCAACGGCGTGAGAATAAATAAAATAGATTCTAATTTAAGATTCTAACCGCATACGGCATGAGCACTTATTTTCTTGTCACATCATAGGAAACCCTTACCTTCCCTTCATTCCGTTACTCAAAAATTGATAGTTTGGTTCGAGGACCTGGAAACGTCCCAGATAAAAATCCCATCATAGAAGAGAGCCCTTAGCCCTAAAACCACCAGCAAATGCAGCTCCCATTACTCCCGCCGTAATTTCACTAAGTAATGCACATCGGAAACGATTAAAAAGATACGTTCCCCGTCATACATCGATTTCCCAAAACTTCCCCATGAATAGATCTTTTCGGGTCGTTCTAACTTCTGAACCATCAGATAACAGTGATGCTAACACGTAAATGCTCAATCATTGGCAGCGGGTGGAGCTTAACCTTCGCTGGAAACTGGGACAAGGATTTAAATTCGAATAGCAGTCGGAGTGGTGCGACTGCATACGAAAAAAGACCTGTTGCGAGGGGCGATTGATGAGCATTCTGAAGAGTGAAGAGAGAGTTGCAGTATAAATTCATGTGGTAACGGGCGGAAGACTATAGACCGTAATTTGGAACATTCTGCGGATTCGGAATGTAAAAATAGGTGCCCAGATGGATTGTTACGTTTGAAATATATGACTATATAATCCGACTGCGTCTATGGAATTCGAATACGGCAATGGCTTCCTGAAGAGTTATGACTTCCTATGGAGTTAATATAACGCGTCATGGCCCGTATAATCGGCGAAGAACAAATTATTGCCGCTGAGATTAGAAAGCGGTGAAAAGCAGTATCATTAGGCGATTCGTAATATACAAATGAGAATATCTGTCTTATACTGTAAAAATATTTCAACGTTATCACTGCCTATCAATAAAAATTAATGTAAAAACATTTTTAAATATAATAGTAATTTTATGCCTACGAAAATATACAAAAATATTAGTTTTGTAATTAGCTACAATAAATTAAATTGATAAGATACGATCACGCAAAAATCTCATTACGCCCCAAGATAAATAACCTTACACGTTAATACAACATTTTATAGGAATTTAAGCTACGTGTACTATGAAGTAAATACGAGTTATAAAAGCCATACCAAAGTATATTTAACGAATTTGCAATCCTTAAGGCAAAAATAATCGGCTCCGTATGAATGGCAATATTGATATCAATATTTAAGCGAAATTTGCGGTCACGAGCACACTACGAACGCCCTGCAAGCTTTAGCGAAACCATCATAAATCATCGGTCAACTTTGGCGTAGAGGCCATTTCAGAAATCGTATAATTTCTTAGCTATTATCACGGAATGCCTTGGCTTTAATGGTATTTGGGAGATAAGGAATTTATCACCCGATATCCCAAACCCGTGGTGGATAATAAATGCATTTCATAGCTCACATCAAGGCGTTTTAAAATTATAGCAGGGCATTCCTACGACGTACGTTCATGATTGCACTAGCAAGAACCGCCGTAAAACAACTTTCATATCGCATTTCTTTCAGGATCCCTCTTGAAATCTCTCGACGAAGGGAAGAAATGGAAAATCAATTAGTGGATATAGGAGAACTGCTTCAACATCTATCTATACGCCGGGTCTATCCGCAATTTAAAATCATAATTAAATTCCCCTACGTAACTATCCTTTGGTGACCTTAGATAAAATTAAACATTCCGAGGCAATAAATCAATAACAATTATACCAAAATTATAATCGTAGAGGAGAGATTTGCATTATTTACAGCTTTTTACATTCATTAACGTATACGTTAGAGAAGTTATGGGTTAATTAATCCAAATAACCCATCACGCAAGGAATCGAATCATTAAAATAAAGTGGAACACAAAAAATTAATACATTTCGAACCTAAATATTCGGACAATCTTGATTTGTGGATAATTAATCGCTCTTCGGAAACCAACGGTAAATAGAATGAGCTAAATAAACCTTTGAATTTTCCACAAGATTTATTAATACGACCGGTTTTACTTCCGTGGAAACATCATCAGGTGACCTGATGATGCTTCCACGTGTTAATAAAACGCATTAATAAATCTTGTGGAAAATACAAAGGTGTGTTTTAGATTATTCATGTGTCTTTCCTCAAAGTCACGCCTTCGCACATCGATTTTATCAACGGTAAATAGAATTGAAAAATAGCGACATGACTGGGACTCGAACCCAGGAAGGAAGGCTTTCGCTCATGGAAAGGCTGTAAATTTGTTGTTATAATGTAATTTTATTCATCCAATCGTTTAAATTTTGCAAAATTACGATTCGGCATTCTTAAGCGTTCTCAGTCAGTCATTTATCATTTTTTATTTCCTATGCCTCTCCTCTAATTCAATACTCAAAGTAAACTAATGCGTTTACCATTCACGTGCCGGTTTTTAGTCATGTGTTGTTTGAATCTATTGCGCTAATTAGTGAACAATTTTTGACTTAAGAGCGACTTTTTCGTGTGAATATTGCACCAATTAAGTTTAATAAAAGTACGAATATATGATAGCAAACAAACTTAGCGAAGATTTTTCTTCAAAAGAATGTGGAGAAGAGCATTAAAGTCTTCCGGAATCAGGAAACATTTCCGAAGATACAATAGCTAAATGTTGTCATGCCTTATTTATATGATTATTAATTTTAGTTTATTCGTTCTTGTTTTAATTCGGCAAAGATTTTATTTGACTGAGCTCCTTTAGCTTATAAGAAGTTTTAAAGATTTAAACTCAAAAGGTGTACTTACTTAAAGAAGCTTAGTTAATTAAATTCTTAAACTCCGGAAATAATGACTTTCCATAATTCATTGACCTGGCTTTGGTTTAATCAACTAAGAAATAAAATAGGAACTAGTAAATTTAACCCACTGACATGAATCGAATTCATTTGATTAACATGAGTTAGAATGTACAATTTCTATCCAAATATACAGCTGCGTTGAGCGCCGTTGAAAAGATTGAAAAATCATACTGAAATCTAAATTACGCTCTCTTGTTATATACTCTTCTTTTTGCAACTCATTACATATCCGGAAACACTTATTTCACATAAGCCCTTACTTACTCTCCTCATTCAACACCCCAACATAAATTATAGCCCTCAAAGATTACATTAAGTTACTCTCGAACACTAATACATACAAATTAGAAAAGACATCAAACAGAGAATAATACGTTAAAAGTTCAACTAGCGTACTAGGTCAACGCAGACGATAACGAGTGCAATGACGTACGTGAAAAGGACGTTAATGTACAGGTAACGTAATCTTGAGTTCTTCACTTTGACTGAAGATCGAATAATCTTTTGACTTTGGACCCAGTTTCCCAACAAAAAAATAAATAAACCATAAAAGGTTTCGTTTGCACCGTTACTAACAGAAATATCTCAAATCTACGTTTCAAGAAAGTTTCTAGGAATCAGACAGCCCAAAGGCAAGGGACCGTTCCTGTCGTATATGTTATTCACAGCGATTCGCTTCTTCTGGTAACTATCTCTAAAGGGGCATCGTTTCTAAAGCGCGCAAACTCTAACGGCGAAAATGGGTCGAATCTTTCGGAATAGAATCTTTTGCGAAGAAAATCACAATATTTCGGTCGTTAAAATGTCGTCTTTTGCCATCGAAAAAAGGTCTCTATCTCCAAACAGACATTTGATGAGTACAAAAAACCTTCCCGCCCTCTTACTCCGAGAAACTAAAATAAAATACGACAAATCCTTAACTGTAAAGTTGGTTGCTGTTTCACCTGAGAAACGGGACTGCAAAGTAATTTCTTTTCTCCCAGACATACCCACATCACGATCGAACAAAAAGTGAAAAAGAAGAAAAAATAAGTGCTTCAGATAACTTTATTTAATGCCGGAAGGGAGTGTGAGAGCCAATCTAATGATTAAACCAAGCTGAAACTTTTCCATAAATATTAGAACAAATTATTATCAAAACGGCAAAACATTCTACGTTGACGAAAAACTTACAGTCATTTATGCATTTTGGCAAGTGGCTCTCTAATTACTTATTGATTCTTCACAGATTGTTCATCGCTATCAGCCTGGAATGTATATGGTTTTAGGATTTATTTCTTAAAGCCCCCACAAACATCCAGTCATTGGATAATTACAGTGAGGAACGCATCAATGGACGAACATAGACATCAATTCCCTTACTCGAAAATTCCGCTAAGCCTGTACGCAAACCCAGGATCTAGGCATAGGAAGGCCTTGAAGGTTGGAAAATTTATAGCAATGTTGTCATCAAACATATAATACTATCGTAAATAAATAAATAACACCATATATAATAAGAAAATAATACTTGCATCAAATAAGTCAGATATTCATGTCACAGAAGTTTTCGTAAACGCGAAAACAAAGTAATTAATTACTACGAACAGTTTCCTTAATTTTTCCCAACCATGACCCTTGCTTAATAAACATCGTCTATTTTCCGAAAACTTTAACATAAAAATCATAATCATATGCGTGAGTTTTCTACCAACTGGTAATTTAATTTTCCATGAAGTTTCTTACTAACAGCCTTTACCTCTTCATAAAAATACTGTCTTTCCCTTAAATCCTACCCTCGATCTTATCCTCTATCAATTTTTTCCCTCTCAGTGTCTGACTCAACCATCTCCGCTGCCTCCGTTTTATTTATTCGATTAACACTCTTTCATCTCCCACCGTCTCGTTTGCTTTTCTTTTAGCCCAACATACGAGCTCGTACTTCTTTAATCCTACACCATGACTTAATCTCAATATATTTCAATATCCATCTTTCTCAGAAACCAAGTTTCATATCAGTATAAAAAATTAGAACCTTCCCTCGGCACCAATCTTGTGATTAAAGAACTTGATATGGTCTAGAGCAGGGGTACCAAAACTTTTCGAGAGGCGGGCCACATACGTGAATGGAAAGTGCTGGAACAACTTTCATATCGCATTTCTTTCAGGATCCCTCTTGAAATCTCTCGACGAAGGGAAGAAATGGAAAATCAATTAGTGGATATAGGAGAACTGCTTCAACATCTATCTATACGCCGGGTCTATCCGCAATTTAAAATCATAATTAAATTCCCCTACGTAACTATCCTTTGGTGACCTTAGATAAAATTAAACATTCCTAGGCAATCAATCAATAACAATTATACCAAAATTATAATCGTAGAGGAGAGATTTGCATTATTTACAGCTTTTTACATTCATTAACGTATACGTTAGAGAAGTTATGGGTTAATTAATCCAAATAACCCATCACGCAAGGAATCGAATCATTAAAATAAAGTGGAACACAAAAAATTAATACATTTCGAACCTAAATATTCGGACAATCTTGATTTGTGGATAATTAATCGCTCTTAGGAAACCAACGGTAAATAGAATGAGCTAAATAAACCTTTGAATTTTCCACAAGATTTATTAATACGACCGGTTTTACTTCCGTGGAAACATCATCAGGTGACCTGATGATGCTTCCACGTGTTAATAAAACGCATTAATAAATCTTGTGGAAAATACAAAGGTGTTTTTTAGATTATTCATGTGTCTTTCCTCAAAGTCACGCCTTCGCACATCGATTTTATCAACGGTAAATAGAATTGAAAAATAGCGACATGACTGGGACTCGAACCCAGGAAGGAAGGCTTTCGCTCATGGAAAGGCTGTAAATTTGTTGTTATAATGTAATTTTATTCATCCAATCGTTTAAATTTTGCAAAATTACGATTCGGCATTCTTAAGCGTTCTCAGTCAGTCATTTATCATTTTTTATTTCCTATGCCTCTCCTCTAATTCAATACTCAAAGTAAACTAATGCGTTTACCATTCACGTGCCGGTTTTTAGTCATGTGTTGTTTGAATCTATTGCGCTAATTAGTGAACAATTTTTGACTTAAGAGCGACTTTTTCGTGTGAATATTGCACCAATTAAGTTTAATAAAAGTACGAATATATGATAGCAAACAAACTTAGCGAAGATTTTTCTTCAAAAGAATGTGGAGAAGAGCATTAAAGTCTTCCGGAATCAGGAAACATTTCCGAAGATACAATAGCTAAATGTTGTCATGCCTTATTTATATGATTATTAATTTTAGTTTATTCGTTCTTGTTTTAATTCGGCAAAGATTTTATTTGACTGAGCTCCTTTAGCTTATAAGAAGTTTTAAAGATTTAAACTCAAAAGGTGTACTTACTTAAAGAAGCTTAGTTAATTAAATTCTTAAACTCCGGAAATAATGACTTTCCATAATTCATTGACCTGGCTTTGGTTTAATCAACTAAGAAATAAAATAGGAACTAGTAAATTTAACCCACTGACATGAATCGAATTCATTTGATTAACATGAGTTAGAATGTACAATTTCTATCCAAATATACAGCTGCGTTGAGCGCCGTTGAAAAGATTGAAAAATCATACTGAAATCTAAATTACGCTCTCTTGTTATATACTCTTCTTTTTGCAACTCATTACATATCCGGAAACACTTATTTCACATAAGCCCTTACTTACTCTCCTCATTCAACACCCCAACATAAATTATAGCCCTCAAAGATTACATTAAGTTACTCTCGAACACTAATACATACAAATTAGAAAAGACATCAAACAGAGAATAATACGTTAAAAGTTCAACTAGCGTACTAGGTCAACGCAGACGATAACGAGTGCAATGACGTACGTGAAAAGGACGTTAATGTACAGGTAACGTAATCTTGAGTTCTTCACTTTGACTGAAGATCGAATAATCTTTTGACTTTGGACCCAGTTTCCCAACAAAAAAATAAATAAACCATAAAAGGTTTCGTTTGCACCGTTACTAACAGAAATATCTCAAATCTACGTTTCAAGAAAGTTTCTAGGAATCAGACAGCCCAAAGGCAAGGGACCGTTCCTGTCGTATATGTTATTCACAGCGATTCGCTTCTTCTGGTAACTATCTCTAAAGGGGCATCGTTTCTAAAGCGCGCAAACTCTAACGGCGAAAATGGGTCGAATCTTTCGGAATAGAATCTTTTGCGAAGAAAATCACAATATTTCGGTCGTTAAAATGTCGTCTTTTGCCATCGAAAAAAGGTCTCTATCTCCAAACAGACATTTGATGAGTACAAAAAACCTTCCCGCCCTCTTACTCCGAGAAACTAAAATAAAATACGACAAATCCTTAACTGTAAAGTTGGTTGCTGTTTCACCTGAGAAACGGGACTGCAAAGTAATTTCTTTTCTCCCAGACATACCCACATCACGATCGAACAAAAAGTGAAAAAGAAGAAAAAATAAGTGCTTCAGATAACTTTATTTAATGCCGGAAGGGAGTGTGAGAGCCAATCTAATGATTAAACCAAGCTGAAACTTTTCCATAAATATTAGAACAAATTATTATCAAAACGGCAAAACATTCTACGTTGACGAAAAACTTACAGTCATTTATGCATTTTGGCAAGTGGCTCTCTAATTACTTATTGATTCTTCACAGATTGTTCATCGCTATCAGCCTGGAATGTATATGGTTTTAGGATTTATTTCTTAAAGCCCCCACAAACATCCAGTCATTGGATAATTACAGTGAGGAACGCATCAATGGACGAACATAGACATCAATTCCCTTACTCGAAAATTCCGCTAAGCCTGTACGCAAACCCAGGATCTAGGCATAGGAAGGCCTTGAAGGTTGGAAAATTTATAGCAATGTTGTCATCAAACATATAATACTATCGTAAATAAATAAATAACACCATATATAATAAGAAAATAATACTTGCATCAAATAAGTCAGATATTCATGTCACAGAAGTTTTCGTAAACGCGAAAACAAAGTAATTAATTACTACGAACAGTTTCCTTAATTTTTCCCAACCATGACCCTTGCTTAATAAACATCGTCTATTTTCCGAAAACTTTAACATAAAAATCATAATCATATGCGTGAGTTTTCTACCAACTGGTAATTTAATTTTCCATGAAGTTTCTTACTAACAGCCTTTACCTCTTCATAAAAATACTGTCTTTCCCTTAAATCCTACCCTCGATCTTATCCTCTATCAATTTTTTCCCTCTCAGTGTCTGACTCAACCATCTCCGCTGCCTCCGTTTTATTTATTCGATTAACACTCTTTCATCTCCCACCGTCTCGTTTGCTTTTCTTTTAGCCCAACATACGAGCTCGTACTTCTTTAATCCTACACCATGACTTAATCTCAATATATTTCAATATCCATCTTTCTCAGAAACCAAGTTTCATATCAGTATAAAAAATTAGAACCTTCCCTCGGCACCAATCTTGTGATTAAAGAACTTGCTATGGTCTAGAGCAGGGGTACCAAAACTTTTCGAGAGGCGGGCCACATACGTGAATGGAAAGTGCTGGGAAAGCAGGACATATTGTATTATTTATTTGTTTTTAATTAAATAGTTTATATAATGCTTTAAAACGAATTAGAGAATTGCTTTTCGTCTTAAATTCTTAAGAGAATGGAAACAAAACAAATACGGCAGAATCGGCATACATCGGCATCGGAATATATCGGCAGTATCTGAATAGGAACTTTACAAGTCTCATCATGAGAGTCCACTAAATTTGCGGGCCGGAAAAATCTTTCGCGGGACCTATTTTGGGGGCACATGGTTTAGAGAGCTAAAGTGGCGTGAACTTAGTTTTTCCTGGCATTCATTATCGGCATTGAGAGTGATCGCGCTAATATTCTACGATGATCAAATAGATTGGAATACCAAACTGTCTTTAAGAGTACATTTCAACAAAGCATTTACCTACGGCTATTTACGATTGCGTAAGACTGACTGTGTACGATTTAAGTGCGATTTTCAGCATTTATATTTCGTTTACTTGTGGGCTTTCATAGCAAAGTATTTCAATGGGTATTGAGTTGAGAGCATAAAAAGGAGATCCCGGGCCCGAAAAACAAAAAAGGGAACCCAAAAAACCGAGGTATTTAATAAATGTAATGCAGTGAATGGGGTATAACAACCCCTCTAAGGGGTATGCCTGCTGCCGGAAATGTCAATGGTTAGGCACCAGAAGAAAGGTAGCTCATGAAGTCTCTGTACATCAGAGAGAAGGCTGCAAAGGCGCGAGGTAATCACTTTGAGAGGCTGCTCTAAAAGGAGCGGCCCCTTAGAGTGATGGAATCACGTTAGAAACACTGTTGACTGAGGTAAGGGGAGAACATCTCCACTATTTAACCCGAGAGACGATTCGGATTCCATCTTCAGCGAGAGGTTGATGTCATGCCATTGTTAATTAGAACCCAATGTTGTAGCGTTTTGGAAACAAAGGTGATTTGCTAGCCCTTGAGCCCAGCGAGTCATTTCGCCTCTTTAAAGTAACATGGCCTCAATTTCAGGAAGCGGAAGCTTGGAAAAAGAAGTTTATATCATGATTCAAACTACTTCAAATTTACAAAAGGCTTTCATTTTTAAAACCAAATTAACGACTTCAAAATAACCCCTTAGAATACCATAAAAACGGAAAAATGTATAATAACTGTTTACAGTAAATAGTATTCTCAAATGAGTGCTTGAAATCATTTAGGCATAAAACTTTTCGATATGGCAAAACTTTTCTTGTTGGCACATTATTTGAAATAATAAATCTATATAATATCTTATTACGAAGGTTTTCACAACGGATTGTCGGTAGGATGATTTACTCCGGACTACGTTGCTTACTCCAAAATAAATCATCACGCTGTTAGTATCTAATAAGAAAAACGGTAATTTTTAGTTTTGTTCATAATTTAAAATTAAACATATACGATGAATTATTAAGTCGCGTCTTAGCTCGCGCAAATATATTTAAATCAAAAATGAACGCCTAAGTCCATTGATTCTTCATTGTATACAAATTATCTCAAGACCGTCACTATCACTATTATTATTATTAAATCTTATGACCTGTTGTAGCATGACATGATGTACTATTTCCGAAACATTACGCTGTACAACCTTCAGCACAATTCAATGACATATAAATGCATAGAAATCAAAATTTGAATAGGTGTTTCGCTCTCAAAAACACACCTTAAGATTACCTACTTCTTTTATCTTATCTCCTCGCTTGCTTCCATAATCTATTCCGCTTTTCTCCAGACACAATATGCGGTACGAATGTCCCGATTCTTCATTAACCGAGATTTGACGCAAATTAATCGAGCTTCTTATATGATAAACAGTCTGTAATGCCACCTGGCGGAGTTTATCACGAACTGTTACGTGCACCTGCTCCTGCAGAATATATTCTCCCACAGATATCAGACTGGAAAGATAAGAGGAAATTATCCGTAGCTTTGGTTGAAAATGCTTTAAAGGAAGGGGAGTTGCAGACTTCGCCGTAATGTAAGGGATTTTAGTATTTTGGGAAAAAATTATCAGCCAAAACATAACTTAAAACTGATTTTTATCCGTTCAAATCAACCTTAACGAAAAAATCGTGTGCAACTTAAAAGGAATGAGTCCCTTCTCAGTATTCTTAGTGAATATAAATATGGGAATATGAAAGTTGACAAATTAGAATTGCTCTCCCGACGTTTAAAGTTGTAAAAACCACATCAAGACTTTTGATCAAATAGGAAATAGCCCAAATAGGAAAAATCTCTTCCTGATTTTTCTTGTTTCGAGCAACCTTCTTACAATCTTACAAATACCTAATACTTTTCTACCTCTTCACAACTCAACGTGTTATCCACATTCATTATCCATCCAACTCTTTAACAACTAAACCCTCCTCTACATTATCTATGAACTGAGATTTATTCTATGTGAATTCCGTAAGGTTAAACCATCAACCTCCATCAGGAAACTCACTGAGTTCAAAGTATTTTAATTAACTCAAATTAATTAATAAATAAGCAATTCAAGTACTAAATACACTTGATTCGGGAGCAATTTTGCAACTGCGCTGAAAAGAAAGAAAATTAGCAATAGAAGCACCGGGAAAAATCTTCAGTAGAATTTTCAATAAAAGTTGATAACTCGTTCATAAACGCCAATCGAATTACTGCATATACAAATGTAATTACTTCTTAGTCGTTCATAGTCATTTTCTTTAAATAATTGATTCCCAGCTTTAGAAATAATTCTCATGAAATCCAATTCTGCTATTTATGGTTCACTGAAATTCATAATTCTTCTAATCTAATTAAATGCTTTCTGTAATTGCTATCCTATACATCTGAGATTTATCCTTTGTAGTCTAGGTCACTTTACCCATTCTTTGTCCCACCCACAAATCAAAATTATCTAACATTACGATATCACATTTTTTTACATTCACATATTTAACACTCGAAGCATATCTAATTTTTAGTAGTCTACTCATCGAAGACCAAAATCGGCTTGCTGACACTTTAAAAGAATATGGAAGATGATATTTGTCTCTGCCATTAATTATCTTTTACATTTAAATAAATCTTCCTTGGTCTATTTCAAAATATAAGTATTCCTAATAACAACATTCTCATGAGCTCTCTTATGCTAAAAAGCCTAGAAATCTGCTTGGAAAAAGGAGGCTTTCAGTAACATACGTCATATCCATGAGTTATATTCATACAGAAATTACTTCTATAACTATTTTAGCCGATATACGTTAGAAAACACACATCCAAAGAAAACATATTGCTCAAGGAAGAAAATTATTCCACGTTTCTCGTACAAAAACCTTTACTACAAAACCAAGGTACCCCAAGATTGTTCCGTATCAACCAAATTTACCTACACAAAGTATCTCGACAAACAAAGAAAACTTTATCCGGAAGCCGACACAAGTTCATTATGTTTTTCAGAATTCCTAGTTGAGCCCAAAAGTTTCCAAAAAGCTACTACAATCACTTGTTCGATTTTACTGCAAATTCGGATTCTTGATGACCCTTAAAAATAATAAAAAACATGCGTTGAGCCCATTAACACGTTTTTGAACATTTATTCCTAAGGCTCTTAATTTTCCTTATCCATTCCCTTTGGATCTTCCCACTGCATCTCAGATAACGGAATTCCCATTAATTGCAGTTCTACTATTATGAAATCTTTCTGGGTTATTTAATTATCTCAAATGCAGTTTTCTATTTGTATTTTTTGTGTAATATTGCAATCCTTGTCATTTACGTCATTAGCTGTATTCCGTAACCAATTTTCCTTCAGCCAAATCCAGGATTAAAATAAAGATGCGAAAATCTATCGGCTTCCCACGTTTAAACCCTCAAAAGGGCCCATATTACTCCCAATTGTATTCTTCATCCATTCAATCACTTTCTTCTTACGTAGGCCACATCGGAAATTGAATTATTTCAATTTTCAACGACGCCACGACGAATTCCCGTGGCAAATGCCCAGAAAAAGCGCTTTTCCCCAACTCCGATAAGGGGTCCTTGACGATCGACCAACGAGGGAGAGGTCAGACAAAGTCCATCGACTGTTTCACGGTGCCACGATCAGGAGAGCAGAAACGAGGCGAAATGTTTTAGCGGGAATCATGGCCGTGGGTCCCGATCGACTCGCCGCGCCCTCCCTGAGTGGGGGAAGGAAGTGGAGTGGGGAAACAAGGGCGGGAAAGTTTGCTCTCGACGGAAGCGCCCCTGGTGATATCTTCGGCAGAAAAATTAATCAACAGCCTCTCTTTTCTCGTGTCGTCTCCATTTCTAAGCCTCGAGGAATAGTCTTGGGGCTTATCGTGTATCCTTTCCCATCGTAACCCACCAATCAGAATACCTGATTGAAGCCATTCCTCCATCATTTGAGGAAAAACCGGGATCCCCCACGGCGAAAATGTACGTTTTTATATTCTCGTCTGAGGACGTTACCGATATTTGAGATTCACGTTATTCTTTTACTTTTAGACCTTATGATTTTCACTAACGTATTATCTGTGATATATTAGCTGGTATACAAAATATGTTCCGGTATTTTAGGAGGAAGCTTCTCTAATTTATAATATATAATAATTATAATATACAATTNGTATAAAGATATTTTCCTCTTACTTCTAATTAATAATAATTCAAATATCTGCTAAAAACTTAATCCTCCAAATTCACATTCACTAATCTGTTTTGCTATCGTGTGAGTACGAACCAGTAATGAAGTATGTTATCACCGCCTCCTATAATTAATACTCAACTAATAGCGTATGTAAGGCATATCTTAGATTAAATTATTGAAATTCGTCCTTATTTTCAATTAATTAAATAGTTTCGTAGACATTTTTATTCTGTGCCAACTTTTGTTATATTATCAACATCTACATTTACGAGTACAAATGAAATACCCTGCAAGCCTCCTTTCGACGCATGGCAGTGGGTGTAAACTCCATGCGTTCGAGTTACCTCTTTAGCTTATTGTTGTCGCGTATCGTTTGCGGAAAGAATGAGACCCTATACCGACATCTATTTCTCTTATTTACGTTCATTGTAAGTACGGCCGAAGTAGCAGGGCAATGAAGAATCTTATTTTCTTCATACACTTTTAATCTAATTTTTTCGACAAAGAAAAGCCTCCCAGCTTTTACTTGGTATTCTTTTCTTCTGGGTAGCTAAAATACCCACTCATAAAAAATATTCGTCATTCTGACTTCATTCATCTACTCTGCATGTCCAAAACAAATTCCCTCGAAATCGATCAAATTAATAATGTAAACTTCACTTAGTTTTTCATCTTAACTCTGTTCTAAAACGATATTCGTTGATATCATGATATAACCCAACGATGTCACTACACTATCGAATTCATGATTTCAAAAACTCCCGCTAGCAGGTATTTAAAAACATCATCAACAAATTCAACACCAGTATATATATAATATGAGGAAAAGCCTTCGCATGGAAAATATCATCGACAACAATTGGTATTGGTAATACTTAGAGAGAGCCATGACATGGGAAATTTGTCAAACAAAATGAAAAAATATATATTTTTGCGTTTGCACTTTAAAAATAACTCGAATCAAAGTCACTTCAGAAAAATACCAAAAATAAGGCTTTAAAACATGCTTTGATTTTTCGAAAATCGAACAGATATTATTGAGGCAAACATTGAGGAAACATCTGGTTTTCTCAGCACTGAAGGGAAAAACATTTTTAGGTGATGAAAATACATTACTTCTCGACAGAGCACATCTCTTGAAATAGCAATGAGACTAAGGGCGTTCTCCGAGCGTTGGTCTGGAAGGGTTCTTGAACTGTTTGCCGTTTCCTCCATTTCCAGGATATACCAATCAATTCCAATCACTTCATGATAATTAGATAGGAATTATGGTAACATCACGTTTCATAAGCGTCCATTACTCGTCCAAGATTCCCTTGGAATGTGACGGTAATCGAAATGGAAATTAACTAATTATGGGTTGTGTTTGAGTATTAGTTAGGGAGGCTTGTTGACATTGTTCAGCCAAGATGTTTGGAGAATAGTACCACGAGCGAAGGTTCATCCAATTGCTCAAATGCATTCATGGAAGGACTCATTGTCATAACTAATCGGATATCCTCACGCTGCAGCAAAATGGACTGCAGATGTACCAGCAGTTAAACTTTTGCATTTTAGAAAATGGCACTTATCTTCGGCAAGCATATTGCGTTTGCATGGTTCTATGGCATTCAAATATAATAAATAGGTTACGAAATTCGATTGTTTGTTCTTGGATATAATTAGACAATTACAAAGAAAGCAGTATCCGAGCATACGATAGAAACGAAAAATAATTGGAAAAATTGAAGTGCGAATGAAATGAACAAGAAGTACGATTTCATAGAAATAAACTCAGGCTCGGCAGAATAATTGTAGAGATCTCTTCAATACACGTAAGACGCCACTTCTCTTTAATTAAACTACTGAGCATCATACGCTGTACCATCCTCGTGTATCTTCTATCTTTTTTATTATATTCTCTAAATTTATTTACTCTCTTTATTCACACGATCCATGAAGAACGTGTTCATTAAAATACATGTTCTCGATAACGCATTCATTATATTTTCTTGGGACATCATATGACCAAATTTACTAGAATTCAGACTTAGTAAAAAATTGAAAATTTACCCATTTGCAAAAATCTGTATTCAATTTGTACGTTTATTTCATACTAAAACATCTATTAATACCTGTAGGTTTCTTTGATAAGATACAACTGGATTGTACAGTAGGAAAGAATACACTATTCTAAATAGTGGTACTTGAGACAAGGAATTATTTCCTTTAATTCGCTTCTTTCTGAATTTTATAAATGCACGTTATATTTTTTCATATGACGCTTAGAGAATTGTTTCCACAAAGCTTCATCACGAATTAATGCCCATATATGGTCTTGTGCATGCATTATATCTTTTAAAACTAATGGTGAACTCTATCAAGCTTGAAGTTATACTAAAAATTACTATTTTACTTAAAAATTAACTCATTTCATTGAGATTTCTGACTAATGACAAGTAATATAAATACGCCTTCATTAATATGAATTAACCTTAACTTTCGCATACATTTTCGTAGAAAATCGTTCGAAAGGAATAAATAAGGACTAAATAATTGGAGCGTAGGATTCATCTCGATATTAAATTGACAGACTTGGACCAATCCGATTGATACATATAGACCATCCACTCCAAAAGCAAAATAGAAACCAAGTAGGTACAAAAACTTATACGACCTTTGTGAATATAACTAAGTATGAATTTTTAAATCAGCTGCGGGAAATGCAGAATTTTAATATTTTCAGAAAGAATTATCCAGATCTAGATTTGAAGTCTAAGCGCATTGATGAATATGACACTATCCTAAAACATATCGTTCAAATACGAGATAGCATAACTTGAGATTGGTTTACTTTTCCGCAGATGAAATATTAGTCGAAATATCGCAGTATTTCTACTCCAATGCCTCCAAATACGCCAACACTTTTCAAAGAAATCCCAAACTGGCGAAAAGCAAGCGAATGACGTCTACACGGAATGCTTCGATAAAAAAATAAAGAAAATATCTTCTTTAAGGACGTCGCGAACGTTACCCGGGTCCTTCAGATCTTCCTCTAAGTATTTCTCAGCTTTGAGAAGATTCTTTCCTGAGACGAATATAAGATTTATGTTAAGGAATATATATCTTTCGCAATATTATTCATTCTCATGTTAAGCTGAAGTTCATTTTAGGAACTAATGCAAGAATATCTCTATCTGAAACGTTTCTGGAGGAACTCCTTTCATCCTAGTTTTCATCTGCTGTAGAATACGTGAAAGATAGTAACTTAACAAGGTATCGGATATAATACTTGCTTTATTCATTACATTCTTCGTCTTTGAGCATAAATTTCCGTATTTTTGAATCTGATATCCCAATAGTACCATCCATCAATCAACTTATTAGAGGATTAGAAAATCGAAAGCGCCTATCAATTAGCTAATTCAATTCGAGTGTGTGTGATTACGGAAGAGGAAAATTTGGTGTTCAACGATAAGGATAAATATATATTAGAAATTCACACATGAGTCCATGGGTGATATAAGGGTACAGACAGTTATAATGAGGGAAAGTTAATGAACCGAAACAGGCAAGAAAAATTTTGGAATATAGAGCATATACGAACGATTAAATTTTTATGACGCATTAAGGTTAACTAAAAAAGGAAAACTGAGGTCAATTCGAATTTAATGGATTTCCTAATAATTTCATTTCCAAACGTAAGCTTAATCGTCGTTTCACATATTACGCGTTAAAAAATAAATATTTCCCCGATTTTTCAAAAATTTACGATTCATCCACTAAAAAATATGTATCAATAATGATAACAAATCTAATCTATCACTAATCTTTAATCATATTTATAATTAAAATCTATCTGAAATTTTGGAAACATCCACCGAGTTCGAATTAATATTTGATATGATTCCAATAAACATTCTTTTTCGATTTAAAGCTTCGATGATTTTAATAACATTATATTGAGCTATAGTCAGCAAAATTTCTAAATTAGACATATTACCACATGTCCAAAGAGAAATATTTGTTAAAATTACATTAAGTTCATCATCATGTCCTTGTTCCTTATTTATAGCAGCAATCAGTTCGAAATGTCAATCGCGAACGTTTTTCCTGTTTGTTTATTAATATTACGGAGACTTAATTGAATATATCCATGCTAAAGTTACCATATATATTACTTATGAATTCCAAAAAATATTCCTTCTAAATTTAACTTGTTTTATCCATGTTTAAGTGCAGATTTCCCACTGTAAGTGTTGTGTGACGTTTTGTTAGCTATTTATGAAGGAAGACGAATTTCGAATGCATTGACGAATTTCTATATACCGTGACACAATATGACTGAGAGAGAGAAACCTTCATTTCAAGTTCGACGAAGTGAATTAATAACGCATATGTGCCAGAATAGATGCTTTGCCTCCAGCGGACGTAATGAAGCTCGCATGCAACCGATGCAGATAATAGGTTCAGTGATTCGGAAGGTAATTTCCAAACTTGATTCCATTCGGGTAGGAAAAACATTCACTTTGCCGCTTCAACTTAGGTTTGGAAACATTTCCTCCTTGAAATTACAGCTCGAGCGAAGAATAAATTGACAATTCAGTGCACATTAAATCACGAGATACCTGTTAAAGAGTATCATTGAAGTGTCCTTCCTTAAAGCATTCCTTTCGGACACGAATATCCTAAATACTTATTTCGTAAAAAAATGGATAAATTACGCAATTTCTAAGACTTACATAATCTTAGGATTCTTGTCTTTAGATACAAAATCTCTTTTCTTAAAATAAAGGCTAAATTAGTTTTTATTCGCCCTTTTTAAATTAAAAACGCAGATTTTCTCAGTTCTTAAGTACATACATTTCATTCTTAGGGTTGGAATTTTCCTTCCTAAAGGAGGAGCTAGTGTGTTTATTTTTAAATCTACAGAGAGAATTAATACAAATTTTAGAATTATGGCTGAGTTAAACTAAAGAATCGTCGTGTTCCTCGTATTTATTATTCCATTAAATGAACAGAAACACTCCACTCAGATTTTATAATGATTACTATGGTAATCCTATCAAATTATTAAGAGTTATTAACTACTTCTCATATGTGACCTAATTTTTAGAAAATCAAGGAAATGGGTAAGATGATTTGGCACGATAAGTCGTGCATCTAGGAAAATTCCCAAGGAGAAACGGACATGAAAAAAGTCTGACGGAACCGGGACTCGAACCCGGGGACTGAGTATGTATTAGACGTGGCATGAGAGACCTAGTTATCACACATTTCCAAACGTCACACTTCAGAATGCTAAAATTACAGTCAATTGCTCTGTGAAAGACATATATTTGCTTGCACGAATCCTTTTCCCGAACATGAATACTAATGAAACAGTACGGTAGAATTACTCATGAATATATATTACAGTAGGGATCCGCCAACTAGAATCGAATAGTACAGCGAAGTATATATTTATCACTTCAATTCTGTATTGGTTATACTTTAGTGCATCTCAATTTCCCATTGGACAAAACTTTCGGGACATTTCACAACGGGATTGATGAATGACACGAATTCTCGTGGCGGGGAGGACTGGAAGTTGTGTGGGAACTGAGCGCGTGCGGTTAACTCCGGAAACTTCCGCGTGTGACGTCACAGTCGGCTCACTTTCTCGGCTACAACGGCTCCATGCGAATAATTTCTCTTCCTGCAATCGAGGCGGTGACGGAAAGCAGAAAACCACCACACAGCAACCGCAGAGAATGGAAGGAAATTTATGACATAAATATTAATTGCGTATTAAGCCGAATGGAAAGGTAGTCAAACACTGCGAAATACAAGACGATCTATTCTATGCAGTGAACTCAGAGGATAACGGAAAGAAATTAGACAACATGAACAGCTGAACGACTTTCTAGCCTGCAAAGGACACGGAATTTATCTTACGGTAACACGCCTACTCATAACTGCTCATTTTACGCGAAATATAAAGGAAAGGTATATAACTACTCATAACCCAGAATCCACGACTTATTTCTAAACAATTAAACTGTTTTCAACTGACGATTTCAACCGTAGTTCTTAGAATATTCCTAAAAACACGTTTTTCTATGTATAAGATATCTACAGAACATCAAAGTACGCCCTATATATAATCTACCTCTATAGAATCGGCCTCGACTTTGTGGTAGTTCTCAATTAACCCTCCATTTGACCCGATGATGACCTGAAGGGTCAAAATCATGTTCGTGCAATAAAAATTATTGTGGTAACTGTAGAAGTGTTCTTTTCCTTATTCTTTATAAAGTACGCCCTATTAACACCTGAATTTCCTCTCCTTTGCGAGGTAGCAAAAAAGTTTTTTTTTTAAGTTTCCATAAAAACTTTAGTAACTAGTGATGCAACAAAAATTTTAGCAGAAAAACTCGGACTGCGTCTATTTAAACGATCAGAATACACGTCATAAAAGGCTATTGATAAGAGAAAGAAATCTAAATAATTTTTTGATGGGTTGTAGTTACAAGTAAAGATGTCTTCGATTTCAACCTTCTAATAAATTTAACAACGAAAAGTTCTTGACTTCGACTTCTTCCCTCATATAAAATTCCAAAGGGAATTAGGTATTATCTATCAGATAATACAAAAAAATCTTGCTAATTTCAACGAGATATGGTTTCTAATTTTAGATACAATTACAGCCCACTCGAAAACTAAATACATCTTTGCAACGACTAGGCGGTATTTTATAATGTATTTAAAATAAAACCTCATCAATAATTTAAACCATAGGGACGTTAGAAATTCAATTTCATACTATATTTTGGACTGTTACTGATAACCAAGGAATAATAGAATGAGATAAAGGGAAAGAAACCAACTTTCAAAATTTGGGGAAGGGATCGGAAAAGTCATTTGACTTAATTCCGCCATTTCATCTATGTTTTTACTCCTATCTTGAAAAATAAATTTTGAAATCTTTACGGCTATCTTCGGAGAGAAAATAAGCCGGTCCCATTCCATCACTTCTCTCAGAATGATCAGATCAGGGGCGTATTACTAGAAAATTGCAGAGCCATAAATACTCGTTCCGGTTGCAGATTTAAGAGTTAAGCTTTCTTATCTTTTATTCCCAGTCGCTGGAAGTTATTCCACATACAATCCCAAAAAATAATGCTGTGTTATCATCAAATACTTTTGAGGCGGAAAGTCGTAAAGTTCGTGGGTCTACAGCCAACCATCTGCACATGTGAAAACGAATAAAAATAAGTTATAACATATTTAACTTCGGCTTAAAGCTTATTACTAACAGTCTATAGAGTGTTGCCTTCGATAAAACTTTTGAAGCAGGAGCTCCATTTTGAAATGCGATGAATGGTGAAAGTAATGCTCAGGATTATTGTAGATCTATGATTTGAAGCTAAAATTTTCACGTAGCTGTATTAAGAGAACGTGCGTCATAATGCGTATATTTGAGATGCCAATATCTTTTTTAGCTTCGATGTTTTTCACTTTCGTGCCACTGACATAACTGGGATTCTAATATGAAAAAGTAAACAATGATTTCTTTTCCTAAGCTAATAGGACAATATAATAAGACAATAATCATATATTGTAGAGAGGTTTCAATTAACACACGCTTACATACGTAAATAAATTGCAGAGATGACTTCTATCTTACAATTTCTTTCAAGAGTTACATCACTTAAACTTAGCAAAAGTTTACTATAACAGATAACATAAAGATTGCACGGCAGAAGAAAATATTATGATACTTTTTAACTGGGATTGTGTAGCCAATCATATTTACTCCCAAACTCGAAAAATAAAATCTCCAAGAAGAGATAAGAGCGAAAGAATTTAATAGTTTGTAACTGAAACATTAACCCCGAAATCCCTCCCAAAAAAAATACCCCAGAAAAGGATAATCGAAAGCATGAATGAAATGAAACCTCCAAGTAGTACAAACGTAGAAAACACCTATCCTACCAAGGTTGACAGCGAAAAAAACCGCTACCATTGAACCGAAACTCCGAACGAAAAAAGAAGATCGACTACCCGAACATGGACGAAACACGGAAAAAAGGAGCAACAATTAAAAAGCGACGGGACCAGATGCTGAAACAGGGGAGGGAAAAAAACTAGACCCTGGAATGAAACGGAACCTCGGCGCTTGTAATAATTCGTCCTTCACCCAATTTTTCCCGTACACAAAGAGAAGCAAATGCTACCAAAACCGTCGTATCGCAAGCACACGACCCGCACACAGTGAGGGAGAGGCGCTCGTGGTGTGGGGAGCAGATGGTGCATTGATTTTAACCCGCCGGAGGGTAGAGGAACAACAGTGTAGCGGCAATGCAACTCCGAAGGCACACCTCCTACAAAGCTATGTTACCCTGTTCAAGGCGTCAGTTACTTCGTCTCCTCTGCTGTCCGCCAGGGGGTTGGAAAGCGCGAAGGGCGTCCAGTCAATATATCGATTGGACGCCCGAAACGTGTTCTCGTAGGGAACCCTTCCCGCACACAGAAACACACATGCTCCTCACCCCAGGCGTCACAACTCTTTTGATGAAGCTAGACAGGACCTCAATGGCGCTGTGGAGTGAAGCTGGCGTGAAGGGAAAGAAAGGATTCTGAGCATCGCTTATGAAAGGGACGGAGAAAGGGATTGTGGTGGCACGTTCCCTAGGACCCTGCGATCTATATGGATGCTTCGGTTTGAAATTAAGTGGATCTATTCGCGTCCGAGAAGAAAGAACGATTAAAAGCAGCTCCGAGGATAATTTCAGAGGGGATAATTATCTCATGAATAACTTCGTAAGCTTTGAAATGCTCGGGAATACGGAAAACGCTGTTTCATTAGTATTAAAGCAACTCAATAAATTCAGCAGTCCTTATATACAAAACTACTTTTGGCTCAAAAATGTTTTTCCTTCACAAACACTGAAATTAAACGATCATTTCTTTTTATCATCATTATAAGATATCAGTCGCATCATAATGTTACTTATAGTGTAATTTTCACACATTAATTTACTTACATCTTCTTTATTGGCAGTTAACTATTAATTTTATCTCTTCCACAAAGTTATTTCCACATAAATTGAAAATTGTTTTAAATGCAGAAAAACTTGAGATTCACAAGAAGTAAATGGGATCTACCTTAATAATTATTTGATCTCGGCTCCCAAGCAGGTGAATAGCGCGTTCGCCTTTGGTGATAACGGCCTCGGGTTCGATTACCAACAGAAGCCCATACGTACAAAATCGCCTCAGCTGTCGAAGCACCTTTAAGGTTGACACTACTATTCAATCTATACTTATTAAATAGGCGAAGGCATAGTAAAATGGAAAACTGAGTCATTCGTAGGAAAAGGAATATACGGAGAAATATTGCTAAAACAGAATTGGCAAATTATCAAAACATGTTTGACTCTTGAGCTTTAATAATAAATACATAAATGTCACGTATAAAATTAAATTATACCATTATTGTACATCATCAGAAACATATGTAGATATTACTATATTAGTATTAAAGTACCGAAAGATAAAAATCGAACTCACTCCAATCAGGAAGGAGCAGAAAGCAAAATTCTCAAATTTTGACGAAAGGGATTCATGAGGAGATATTACGAAAGTTGACGCTGTAGTGAAAACGCACATCGAGGCGACCTGAATACAATATACCTTTAGATGTAATCAATCTTTATAAAAATTTAAACTTCAATTAGACAAATGACTAAATGTCCTGATAAAACTCCCATAATATAAAAGATTTGGTCCAGATTTACGATGAAGTGCGAAGAATCTATCATAATTGCCATCTTTCCTAAACAAATATTGAGTAAGAATTCGAAAAATCTACCACATAAATACATGCCCTAATTCATAAAAGCTCTCCATAAAACCAAATTTAACTTTTAAAACCAGAAAAGTGAAATTAATAAATTAAAATAGGACATAAGGGAGAAATAAAGACAACTGAAATAGAGGTTTCATACAACTCTATCTTCGGAGTATTGAACTGCTAAATAAGTGACGATTGACAATTAAGAGAATTTTTTTAAATTTATATGAACATATTAAGCGGATCTATTTCCAATTTGATAGATATGAAGATAATAATGTATTGATAGGTGAACAGGTGAGAAGAGAACAATATTAAGAAGTGAAGATTTATAACGAAAATTTACTCTTTGCCCTTAACAATTCTCACGTATCTGAAGGGAATTGGGAAGAGAAAGAAGGGATGCTGCAGAAAAATGACTCGCCAAGCCGAACGGAAGAAAAGAATATCTTGATCCGATTGTGCACTTTTCTCGCAATGCTCTGCATGGAAATTTGCCATTACTTTTGGCAGCGAGATGCGAACGAAGTTAGCGCAGCGCTGGCCCGCGTTTAAAAGAATCGCAGTCGTAACATCTTTTACTGTTTGGATCAAGTTCAACGTGAAAAGGAAGGAAATGCAATTGTTTTCAAAAGAAGAAAAACAGAAAGAATGCCATTTACATTTTTGATAAATGATTCTCTTTCTTATGAGAGTTTTGGCGAAGTTAAATTCTTACGATTTTAGGCGAATTAATCTTTAAGGGAACTCCACCTTGGAAATATGTTTTTTCTATTTAGAAGTTGCGGTCTGACATGCAGCATTTTAAAACGAAATTTAATTTCAGTTCGAGCTAATAAAAATAATGTCTAAACAAAAAAACAAGAAATTTCCTTTTATTCAATTATTTATAATATTTTTTAAATTTACATCAAACGAATGAAGTTCATCTCCTTAATTTCTTAAGTTTTTATCTACTATTAATTAACGGCAGCTAAATAAGAGATGTTAAAGATATAACTTCGAGTGCTGACGAAATTTTTTAAATTAACTGCTATCACCTAACATCCAAATTAAGTAAGTAGTATAAACATGTTTAAATTGGTCAGGATTATAAAGAAACAACAGTTTTACAAACTGTAAAATAAAAATTATGGCGTCAAAATGATACGCAATACAATATATGAGCGAGAAATTTTTCATTCGCAGGAGACAATTATTATAAGAGAAAATGAGTCATTAAAAATCTTATTTTATCCCCTTATAATTTCCCTCCTGCATTAGGATCAACCAAAATCTTAATGTAACCCCCTCTCAATTTTCTCCAGCACTTACCAAAATCGTGATGAAGATAAAATAATGGAGTGAAAAAATCATCCAGATTATCTTGAAACGTTAGCAAATGTTTTGATAGGAATACGATGTTGGTCGGAAAGTTAGGGAAGCAGTATAATACACAAACAGTATATGAGTTATATCTACGTGAATATAGGTCAGGAAAGTGTGTCAACCTTATCTTCCGTATAGAAACCAAGGAGCACGAATTTTATATGATAAAGTTAACTGCGGAAATTTAAATTTCCAAAGGGCAAGTGGTAAACTTTTTTTCCTTATCTCCTTCGCACAGAGTAAAGAACTTACATTAAATTCATAGGAAACTCCGGCATACCCACGTTATATTTAATTTAAATTTCTTAGACTGGTATTTCTGTGTGGTCTTGGGTAATCTGCCAAAAAATTTTCGGAATATACATAATCTTTTCAGAAATGTGAACCACACTGTGGCTGACGCTGCTAAATGTACAAAATTTGGGAAAGTAGAAAACTGTTGCTATAAAACGAGCTTTTTCCTGTAATTTTGTAAGACTATGGGAACGCTGAACATAGATTCTATAAATCTGAGCTATAATATCATGTAAAAGTCATACACTTTCGACAAAACACTGAATCATGTACCAAGTATTTGCTACTAATAATAACATAAATATAAATAATAAGTTTAATGGAGGAGATGATCGGCGACTTCAGTTATAGTATTAGTTAATTTGTTATGTGTATGGTAGAAATTAATTTCCTTTATCCAATAAAGTTGCGACAACAGCAGAGGTAAATTATAATGTACACCATCATCTTACGATTATTAAAATTTTCTGGATATTTTCTGCATGATGACTTTAGACATTTAATATAACTCTAATAATAGTCACAGTAATAATTTCTAACTCGTTTACATTATAATTAACTTAAAGATATTTTTAGATATGTGCAAAGCAAAATTTTCGAGTTCGTAGACCTATCGATTAAATTAAGTGCCAAGAAGGATAAAGGAATTTAGGATTAAAAAACATCCTAATTTTTTATCAATTCTTACTAACCTGTCAAACGAGAAATGCTTTTAACATCTGCATCGGAAGCATTCGGGTCAAACTTAAATTTCTTCCTTTGTTTCAATCTTTTGTGCACGGTCACGAAATCAATTTCATATTAATCTATGTTACACAGCACGGAAAGAACTTTCTTTCCGACGTCAAAATTTTCCGCTATCAGAACTTCTTCTGTTACGTATATAATAAGCGCGAATTCTTTTTGCTTTTCCAGGTTCGAGGGTTTCCCGGAGTTTATCGCATGTTGAAAGAAGACTTTCCCAAAGTTGGAAAGCGGGGTGAGCCCCGTCTTACGCAGAGACTAGTGAGGGATGATAGGGTAAGCCTCTTATTCAATTTCACCGATCGCTGCTTCATTCCTCAAAGAGACGCTCTCGAGACTGCAAATAATGAATTCAATGCGCTTAACCGAGAGTGTAATCTCCTAATTTCCATTTAACCTAAGATATTTTCCAAATGATGACTGATAATTTACTCTGAATCATAAAATAAATTCTATCTATGACTCGTTTAAAATATTACTTTTACTTAAAAGATTACATTCAGAAATTGACTAAATGAATAATATTTTATTTTTAAGTGAAACTTTCAGAAAATTGTAAAAACAGAAAAATATTGAACGTCCTCTTCAAGTAATAAATCCATTAGGTTACATTTTATAGTGTTTTCCATTGAATATCCATGATATTTTCCATTGAAAGAAACGACATATACACTCGGTCTGAAAGGACCTAAATTCGAACCCAGATTCCGTCTTCAGGGTAGATGCTTAAACAAATTGAACTTCCAAACCAGAAAATTCTGAAATGCCGGTTTGGAAAACTGTAGACAAGGTTAAAGACTTTACACTTTCACGCGCAAAGTCACCTGTTTCCTTTTCCTTGTTTTTTTCGTTGTTTATGCATGATTCTTATCAAATAAATAAACATAGGGTGCCTTTACTAGGGCTAGAATGAAATTAAAGTCTCCCATTTCATCTAATCCATCAAAAATTTTTATAAGATATATCACAATCAAAACCTTTACCTAATTAAAGAAAAACTTGCAGTTTTCACCTTTTAAGAAGAAAACCGATACTGCAAGAAATATCTGCGTCAAAACACCTTAGAAAGAACTTATGGTGATCTAGCTTTGATAGGTGACATTTTCTAAAAGTTTCAAAGAATGAGGTTGGCTCTCATGAAAAGTACTAAAATATTCGACTACTTAAACCTTAATTTCGTGTAACCTAGCTATATCATTCATTATGAAAAGAATTGTACAGAGTATTTCGAGTTCCACAAATTTGTATCCAGAAAAAGGCTACCTGTTTCGACGCGAGAGCGTCATCATCAGGTCAGACAAAACAAACCAATAATCACAAATGTACAATCTTGAAATGTTGCCGAGAGGGAATGGGAAGAAAATTAGTTAACTGAATTGAGAAGAGGAGGGGCTCCCGATAGCCAAGTGGGCAACGCGTTCGACGTCAATGAAAGCGATCCCGGGTTCGATTCCCGGTGGGGACCCACGTGCGAAATAACCTAAGCTGTCGAAGCATTTTTAACAATACTACTACTACTTGAGAAGAGGAGTGGAAGAGTAGGAAGAGAAGTAAGGAGTACAATGGAAGAGATAATTCCAAGGAAGAATGGACTTGAAAAAAGTCTGACGGGACCGAGAATCGAACCCGGGTCTCCCAATTGCCGGTCGGGTGCTCTGTCCCGTCCCGTTCCCGGTCCCGTCAGACTTTTTTCAAGTCCATTCTTCCTTGGGATTTTTCCTGGGTGCGCACCATCTTGCGCAAAGTCACCCTTACCCATTTTCGTTTGAAGAGATAATTGGTGAATTCAGCAATAGCACTAGTTAATTTGCTAATAAAAATTTGGTAACCAAAAACCTCTGTGCAATTCCTTCCACCATGAATGATACTAAAATATTATCTAAGAAAAATCTATTTTAATCTTAAAATAAAGCGGGTTTCCAATTTACTTTAATGTCACATTTGATCGGAGCTGATGAAAATTCCAAATCCTTTGTTTTGCTTGAAATAATACGAAAAATCGATAAACTAACCCCATCAACTGTTTGGCTTAATAACTTCAAGTTTCAAATAAATTGAAAAAGTTTCTCTAAATGATTCTCATTAACTTAACCCTTAAAACTTCGCATTCACCGTTTATCTATCTCATTTTGCATTACACCGTGACACTTTTTTAGGAAAATTCCCAAACACTTCTTACGCTCAGTCAGCCAAAGGTTCTTATCAACTGAAATTCTAATAACAATTCATGGCTATAATCTATCTGTTACTGTGTTATTTCTTGAGAAAAACTCCGCCGACCGACATTCGAGTTTCCCGACCCTACAACGACCCAACACGTTCCGCTGACTCCTCATTAAGCTTCAGCAAACAGATTCTTTGATTCTTAGTTTTGATATTTTATTTTTACTCTCTTCCCCGTTTAGGATCAACGAATAGTTTTGACGGTTTAATAAGATGTCACGAAAGACTAGCTGAAAGTTCTTTTAATAATTAATATCAAAGAAGATATTTAAATAATTTTTTTAAATAAAAAACCGCTAAATCAATATTTGAAATAATTTTGTAAATCATGTAATGATACATCTTATCGAAGACTTGTCGTTCAAACCAAGTATTTCAGATGGGGAGTCCGTCCAGTGAGAGTAAGTCAATCGAGGATCGGCCGTTCAAAGTAGGGGATCTCCCAATCTTCCTCTTCAAAATAAATTCCATCTAATTTTTCCAACAGGTTATGTGGGCAGATCAGCAATTCGCGAAACAAAGGGAGAAAAGAGGTTATTTGTCCATACCACCGCCTCCAGTGAGAACCAGGGAACCACGATCTCCACACGATTCCTCAAAACGAAAACCATGGAGACTAGAAACGCGTCATCTATTCAACGACGAACTATGGGGTCATCAATGGTATCTGGTGAGCTCGAAGAAGAGTGGTAAAAATAAGTGCAACTAAATAAGAGCTTCATTAGAAATCTGCTCCCCTGTAATTTAAAATCAATTCCCTCGGGAAATCTACTTTTAAGATGTAGAAAAGAAACTATAAGAACACCTTTGGAATACTTTGTCCGTAATCCCTCATCAGGAAATATAAGGATTTCTTGAAAACCTTAATAATTCTATGTTGTTCAATATCCCCTAATATAAATAACCATTTGTAGATTTTAGCTTTAAATTTTCTCATTTTGATCAGATATAAAAGCAGCCGCTGCATGTCTCATCACTTTGCTTGATATTAAAACAATTTATATAGAATATTATAATTAAGCTTTTCCTTGGCTGTGTTATAAAGGAATGTAATGTAATTGGAAAAAAATTCATAAAGTCATTATATTAAAGAAAATAAAGGCAATCGAAAATGAATTAAGACTTAATCATTACCCTTAATCAGAAAATCACCCATCAATGAAGATAAAATTCTTTCGAGACTCGATTTTTGATCATATTTGTACGTTATACTAGGTGAGAACGTAGACAGATCTTTAAAGTTAAAAATGAGGCGGTTTAAAAACAAATTGGTAAAGACGAGACGTATTCCATAAATATTTAAAGAAATTAAGTAGATATGGTTGACCAAGAAAAGAATTTACTGAATATAGTTGAAATATAATACGAATAATTTTTGTTTGGATTTAGAAATCGATCTCTTCAAATCTCAGTAGCCTTTTAAACGATTTTTTTTCACTTTAGAGGTAGCGCTGACAAGCATTCCTCTGGTAGAGCGTTCATTATTTTTCATTGCCCTATAAACACTTCAATAACGTAATTCACAATAACTTGGTTTAAATTAGTAAAAGAAAAAGTTATCATGCAATAAGAAATGTTTATTAAATTGTTTACTTCAGAAATACCTAGTATAATATCCTGCTGTAGTTTAAGTCCTTCCTATAAGAAATTAAAGTTTCGATTATTTCCTTTTACCTAAAAAGTCATGCTTAGCTTTCTTCTCACTGCTAGTAAGTACGAAATTAACGACATTTTTTAAGTTACAGATACGATTAATGCCAAAAATAGCTGAGACTCAATAAGAATTTTTTCACTATCGATCGTGTTAAATTATTTGAATGGGGGACTGAAATCTTAACTGACAATCGGCCACATTAATTTAATTACGTTTATATGACTCAAACACGTCAGTATCATTAAAATCTTCTCGACATACTTGAAATACATAAAATCAACAATATTTATTTTGAAGGAATTATTTAATATTCTAAAACGTACAGTTAGTAAAAAAGGATATAAAACGTCTGACTTAGAAGCATTGAGCTTAATACAAAGCAAATTGAGCATTAGATCCGAATTGTTTGATAAACTTTATTTCCCGCTTAATCTTCTAAATTTTAATGAGAGATTACTTTCAAGAAGATGCATTCTCAAATCGCTTTTATTTCCACATGCTCTCAATTAGCAAGACACAAGGACTAACACAGATATGCCGAAAATGGATCTGCACGTGATTGGTGTCTACAGAAAGGGAATTTCGGGGAAAGGAGTAAGAGTTTGCGTCCTTGACGACGGCATTGAAGTTATGCACCCCGATCTTAGAGATAACTACGTAAGTACGATTTTTCAGCTACTCTCGATGTTTGAAGCCATAAATAATCTAAGCCAGAGAGGGACGGATTTAATCGAAGGTCTAAGGGTAGAGGTGGGGAACCTGCTGCCTCAACATCACACGTGGCCTTTCTGGGCGTTCATTTCAGCCTTTTACCAGTAGCAGTCACTTCCTGAGACTTATTACCTGTGTTTGAATAACTTTGCTTTCCAATCTTGCCAATGAGGTCGAAATGGAAAACTTACAGTTTCCTCAGCATAAAATTCAGCATTCCTCAATTAAATTTATTATTAGTGTTATTATTAAAAGCGCTTCGACAACTTAGGTCATTTAGCACGTAGGCTCCCACCGGGAATCGAACCCGGGACCGCTTTCACTGAAGTTGAACGCGTTGCCCACTTGGCTATCCGGGAGTCGTGAAATAATTGTCTTATATAAAATATCCATGTAAAACTATATGAACGTAGACAATATGCAACACGGGAGAAGCCTGATAGTTCTGCATGAAGCTTTTCTTATGAGAAAGAATGCTAAACGTTGTCTTCCGATGGAAAAAGATTCCATGCTCCTGCTACATATAAGGTATTCCACTAGTGTCATTCTATGACAACTCAACCAAGTCCCACACACACCATATCAAATTTTCATATTCTTTCCCCTGTTGCTAGTTTCGACGTTAGTTAACAAAAATCCAGAATATTTAATCCTAAATGCATATGCATAAACATGTTGATGTCAGTACCAGTCCCAGAAACCATCAAAGATAGACATTACATCTTGCCTGACAGCATAATTACAGCAATGGAGAAAGACTAAAATGGCTACCATCAGCATTAGTGATTAAAGGTATGTATAGTTCAAAAAAATATCCCATTAATTACCTATTTGAAATTACATAAAAAATTCATATATTTGCTGATACGTTAGCATTTCAGACACATTTAGCCTCTGGGTAATATCAAAATAGATTGGCTGCACTGCTAAAAGAATGATGCATTTAGAGGAAACTTAACGCCCACATCTAACATCCTTGGAAGCCCTGAAACATACTAGATAGAGAAACAGTATATAATGTAGGCTACCATTTTACATGCATCATTAATATAAATTACGGAGAGACTATCAAATATGAAAACATCTTAATGTTTATATTCCCTTAAAGAGGGAGGTTAGCTCATGTTATTAAAAAAATTCATCCTCCTGACTGTTGTCCCTTTTGTTATCAAATGTTGAAAAACTGGCATTTTTTAATGATAGGAATGGCAGCTTGGAGTAAATTTATCAACAAAAAGACCAACTTTGGTCCCACCCTCATACCAATTTAAATTTCCTAATCTTTAAAATGCTCATTTCAATTAAAATGGCTTTAACGTATTAAATGTGATTGTCAAGTCTTAAATTGTCATTTTTGATGGGATTATGTCAAAACTACTGTTTGAATATTTATATGAAAAGTTTACAAATGAAAATCTTCGTGATGGCATTTTTGAAAATCATAATTGCATGCCCATGGGATCTAAAATTTTTCCAACTTTGAGCCCTTGTTTCAGTTCTTACAGACACACAAAAATGATTGATTTGCACAGTTTCACTAGCAGGCAGATTTTTACTCTGTGCCTTGATGTATTCAATACTCGTACCTAAGAAAGTACTTGCATTTGGGCTAAAATATTCCAGATTTTTCTACATGGAAAAAATTATAAAAATCTGGGATTGTGAAAATTGGACCAACTCCAATAATTGATTGAGTTAAAATGGAATGACTCATGAAAGGAACTACCCAGTTTCCAATAGATATTTCTGTATCATAATCTAAAGAAAAATTATTGAAAGGTTGCTCAGAGACTAGAGTACCTTCTGATGGCATGCATTAACCCTCTTAGTGCTATCCTTCTTCCTGGGTGTACTGGCAAGAGATTCGGAGGGTATTTTAATAAAATGTAGCAACTAGGAAAAAAAAACAATATAAAGCTATTTTTTTACATATCTATATGCGATTTGTTTTAAAATGAGGTTAAACTGGTTAATAAAGATAAAATATTTTTACGTTTGCTGAAATACAAATGTTTTTATTTAAATGTCATAAAGTTGAAAAGAAGTTTTTTTCTAGAGCTGATATATCGGCCTGCCGCACTTTTTGCCCGAGTGGCAAAAGCCGATATATCGGCCCGCCGCACTAAAATGGTTAAAAAGGCCAAAAACAGTTTCAAAAATAATAAAAACCTTGTCTGGAGGCCCCCTAGATTTTGAGGCCATAGGTTTCAGTAATTCCAGCACCGGATTCCAGGGATAAAATCTTACTACATAGCTGAAAAAATCTCTTTAAACATTTTGCTGCAACATGAGTATTGTACCTCAACAGCCAATTTGTGGCAAAATGATCTACAGTGATTTACTATGAAGTAACCCTAAAATGAAAATACCAGTTACAGTCACAGCACAGCAAAAGTCAATGTTCAGGTGGACCATGAAAAGGCAACTAAGACTGTTCAGACAAAGAGAATTCATGAAGAAATTACAAATGGAATGTGTATTCCTCATTTGACCCTTTAACTCATCATCACCACCTTACTTCTAAAGAACTTAGGATTAGGTTTATATATAATGTGACTCAGTCACTCATTACCCAAAACCTCATAGAAAAAAATAATATCTTTCCCCTGTGAAAAATTTCTCATATATTTGGTTTGTCTTCACTTAAAGATATGCTAAGTGCATACATTGGAATTTTCATACTGTCTTTATTCTATGTTACGATCATCAATTTGAAAATGCACTCATACACCATATACTAAAATTACAGTATTTATACAGTAATATGACATATTTTTCATTAGAAAAGAAAAGAGAAACAGATCATTCTCCTCACCCCATCATTTCAAATACCTATGATGGATACCAGGTTAATATTTCAAACTACATAGCTGGCATATCTTGTACAGTGAATTATAAAAATTAGTTGGAAAAATATACTAATTCGCTGCTCATTTCTAGCTCAGAGGCATCAAAGATGAAGAAACATCTGATCTGATAAATATACACATACACAATAGACAAATACAACACACATATAATTATTTTCAGCTCGCATCTCTAGTAAACAGAGAGCTAACAAAAAAAAGTAAGGAAAAAGATTCAGAACTCAACATACCAAAGACAGGTTAGAAGTACTGATCCCACACTGTTGATACAGCAACAACAATACTTTCTATGTCATACTATTCTCCATAAATCAGCAGATCAAAAGTTCTAGTGTTCTATGATTGGCCATCTTAAAGGCAAACTCAAATGATGGTGTGCAGCTCTGCAAAAGAAAAATAACAATTCTTTTAACTGATGAAAATATTTGGTAAATAATCACAATCACACTATCTCCTTTAGAACATTACAGTACATTTACTCATTACAAAAATCAAGGAATCAAAAGCCTGATTGTTCAATTATATTTTGTGATATTTTAATCATAAATATTTGCCATCACTGGTGATTTTGATGTACTGTTAAACCTACATAATACCAAGTCCAATACTATCAATTAAAATTAGCAAGCAAGTGAATACCATCTTATTGAGTTCTTCATGTCAAAGATGAAAATTAATTAGAGAGCCAACACTATTATTCTGAAACCCAAACTAAATGTTTTATTTAGAGTCACAGGACAAGAATAAAGCAATATTAATTTCTCATGAATAGTTGCATGAGGAATGAATGTATGAATGGAATAAATGAAAATAAAAATATCCCCATCGATTCATATACTCGTATAAGTATGTACATGTATATTAACCACACAAAAATATCAAGGTTTATTCAATTTAAAATCATATACGCTGCTTTCAAACAGATTTTTCTCAGTCTTTCTAATACATCACTCACTCTCACCCACTACACTAATCCATAAGAAAATATTCCTTCCGAACAAGTCACGCATATGTAATGTATTTCAATTCACATTTTGTCAGAGAAATAAAACTTTACATTGTAAACTCCAATTGTTAAGATTTATATTGGCCTCAGCTTTATTGTGGTGCAATATCATCAGATTATTTTCAACAGATCCAACTTACTTCTCACGCCTTACTCAATCTTTTTTCATTCCTATTTATAGAGAACAAATAATAAATCATCCCACACCTAGATTTTATTACTATCATTTCTTTAACCAAGTCTGATTCCATCTCATAACCAGTCTATCTTACTTCTAGATTCATTCTTTATTTTCAAACAAACTATCACAAACTTGAGTATTCAAATATTCTAAACAAACAGACCTTTCTGATATAATCTACAGATTCAGTCATTACTAAGTGGAATCCCAAAAAGGTGATGATAGAAACTGTTCAAGTTACTCCAAAATTGAATATTGTACACACATACATTCCAGACACTTTTGATTCGAATGCTGTCCTCATGACATTGTCTTTACTCTGTGTGTTCAAAAGAACTCACCACTTTTTCAAGTAAAATATGTTTAATTAAACTAATATTTATGAATTTGCTAACTAAATCTCTGATTTTTAATATACCTAAATATAGGTAACATTCTATTTCCCTTACAACAATGGGTAAACAGTTTCTTTCATTCACAATATTTTTACCTGCTAAGTTAACATCAAGTACTATCTTCCACATTAACCCTCCTTTTGTAGATTTTCCTTTCTCTTTAAACCATTTATATTCTCATTATATAACAAATTTATGAAACCAAGATCATCCATCCTCTACACAAGTCTTAGCCACTCTTTGTTAACTGTGACCATGCAGATTTTTTCAGTCTACATAAATACATTAATCAGCAATTACAGACACTCTCCCTCCCATTATTTATATATAATCCTCTCATAACCCATTCCAACAGCATTAATTTGACTGAAAATTTTCTTCAGTAAATAAGTAACTTGACAACTATACAGCAAGGCTCAAGGAAACCTCTACATGCAGCTTTATCTGCTTCTTTTTTCAGACTTTTCCATTAACCATTAGTAACTCTTTACCCTTTTACCTGGAATTATCCATTTTTCTATCATCACCATCATTTGATTTACCCTCACTCATCCTTATATTAGATGAGATTATACCCAGGTGCATGAAATGTACCAAAAGTTCCATTAATTTATCATCTTAATGGATAGCTTAACTAAAAATTACATAAAAGCGATCCATAATGAAGACATTTTTCCAAATTTCTTGCCTCCAGATTCTCTTATCGCTGAAGTATATCCATTCCCTCTCTTTACGACATACTCATAGTACATACATACTAACAAACCATATTTCAATTATGGTTTGTTGTGACTATGTAGTATTTACTACTTTAGCAAAATCTTTATAGATAATTAATCCCTGGCATGAACCTATACCATCAATTCCAGAATGTTTTTCCCCTTAAAATCGATGTGATCGTTTCAATCTAAATCAGCCTCTCTTTATGCTTATCTTCTCATATTTATGGCCACTATATCTTTGCTCCTATAACTCTTTGTGAAAATCTTTTAACTAACACACGTTACTTACCTCACAGGTTCATTATATCATAAACCATTGGTAATACAGGTTTGGCCAATCTTTACTTTCCAAAAAACAGTTACAAACTTGGGCTTCGGCTGAAATTCAGGCCCTCTAGTTCACAATTTTTTTAATGGCTTTTTAATGAGTTTAAATCCACCATTTGCAAGAGCTTTGCAAATCTATCAAACAAGTGTTGTGTAATTCGAATTTCAAAAAAACAATTGATGAATTATAGGCACATTTTGAAACGTTTCCTCTTGTCGATACAAACGATAAACCTTTCTCGATAGATTTCTGAGAGATTAGCCTTTCAAATATAACTAACTAATTTGTGAAATTATTACTGGTAAAACGGGTAAAATGGTTACTTCGTAAATAGGTGGAGGATGGGAAGTTCAAACTTCCAGTATCGCAATAAATACCTATAAATATAACAGAACACTACATATTACGATTTTCCAGTAGTTTAGAAAAAGTGTCATTAGCCGCCGCATATAGAACATTTTTTTTAAATTACCGTGTCTAAATTTCAAATGTTAAGTACCATGAGTAAATAAGTAATTAGACTTAGGTGACAGCTGTCAAAAATCAGTGAACCATAAGTATCCGATATGGACATTGCGGGAGGATCACCTAAAACCCCTGATACGTAACACCGAAGATAAGATGAGCTTGATCGCACTGAGTCGTTTTCTAATTGTAGAATTGTGAAAAATTGAGAAATTATGCGTGGTATTCGCATAGCTTCGCGATCGCGTCAAATTTTTTTTTCAACGGTAGAATTGTGAAAATGCAATTTATCGTGGTGTTTGTATCGTATAGTGCCTGAGATTAATTCATCAGTACCTAAATTATTACATATTAATCAACAAGTTATCTTAAACTAATATTTTTAGCAAAACCAAAAGAGAAACAACTGTATCTAAAAATGGCCTTCTTCTGAGCAAACAAAAACAAATCAAAAAATTAATTTCTTCTTAGCAAACAACAAATAAAATAATAAATTTCTTCTCAGGAAACATAAAAAATCTAATCATAAAATTCTCCTTATGGCCAGCTTTACATAACTCAGTCGAATGAATAAATCCATTGTCTTGCATTAAATTTTTGCAATACGTAAATGGGTTTTTTTTGCAAGATCTGCTTATAATTTTGACTCATCTTGCCACGTCCCTAAATCATATAAAACTGCTTACAAATAGTACAAGTGGGCTCCAGTAGACAACGGAGTAGCCTAAAACCGAAGACCAGTGCTGAACATTTAGTTCCAGCAGCAGCCACTAGGAAGACGCTGGCTTCGTTTTGGAAAATTAATTGGTGATTACGCTACTTATTTTACTGCAAAGTAGTTTTGGTATGGATATATCTATGGAGGTCACGGAAAGAAATGCTCTTACATTTTAAGGATGGTATTCTCAGTACCGAAAAGAGCATAGCTTCCAGGATTAGCATGAAAATTTAATGGAGTGAGTTTTACAAATGAAAAGATGGCTTAGCCGTGGAAAGGGAGAAAATGGCTCAAAATATTCTGGGTTTGCTAGTTACTTGCAAAATCCTAGAAACACAGCTTGAAATGAAGTGGAAATTTAATAAAGAACTTTAATTTTAAAAAGAACAGGTTTCTCTCTTTTAAAGAACTGAAGTGGTTCAAAATCTGCCTTATGATCTTAAAGAAATACTAATAAGCTCATAAAAATGTTTTGCATTTAAAAATAAATACAACCATTTATTAAGCCCAACCGGTTATGCTCAGCAAACAGCAGCAGTTTTCCATATACCTTTCATAATAACAGTGGGCATAGAAGAATGAAAAATCATATTAGCAAGATCATGCAGAGGTGACAAACTTTGTCTTATGGTGATTCTGGAAATTTTGGTTGATGGAAAGAAACTGTCCCTATATGTGACTTTCAAAAGGAAGAATCTTTCTCAAAAGAAATCATCAAATGGTTTAATATACTGTTGCAATGAAGAAGCTGGATAACAGAAGGCCAGTTTGTATGTCTTGACAAAGTGTGGAATCAGAGATTTGGTTCTTCCCAGAAGCTAAGAAGGATGTTGATCTATAATTCTTTTAATGGACACAACAAAAAATTAAATTAAAGAGGAAAATGTTGTCAACGTATGTATGTTGTAGTAAACGAAAAGGTCAAAGAACATGTTCATTGGGCTCCCAGATGGCCAAATGGGCAATGCATTCTTTGGTGAAAACAGTCCTGGGTTCGATTCCCAGTAGGGGCCTATGTGCAAAATGACCTAAACAGTCAAAGCACTTTTAACAATACCACTACTACTGATAATGTTTGAAACATTGTTATAATATTGTTTTATACAATTTGAATGCTGAACAGTCAAACCTGATAAAAATTGATTTGCAATGCCTTTTGTATATGTCTATGTAAATACCCTGCAAGCTGCCTTTTGGTGTGTGGCAGGAGGTACATTCACCATGACTCAACCCCCTTTAATTCTATTCAAAGAACTCCTTCCAATGTTAAGTTCTGTTGAGGATCTTAGAGTAATATACATTACACATCAGTGCTCCTTATTCCATCTAATAGAGACTTGTTGTTCATAAATGCAAAATATTTCACTTTAATTAAACATGTAATCCTGTAACATATGATTACATTCTTTTAGTATTATATTCTATACTTGCCCCATTAAAAATCTCTAACTAGCATTTTGTACCATGTCTGAGTTACACTTCATAATTAATGGTAAAATGTCATAACTGTATTTCAGGACCCAGAAATTAGTCTGGACATAAATGATGAAGACCCTGATCCTTCACCACGTTATGATGCTTCAAATTCTAATAGTCATGGAACAAGATGTGCAGGTGAAATAGCAATGGCAGCCAATAATTATATTTGCGGAGTTGGAGTGGCATTTAACGCCAAAATTGGAGGTGACCTTGAAATACTTTGCATTTTATCATAACTAAAATAATGTTCCAGCGAAACTATTCATTTTTCAATGATACTAATGAAAAAGCTAAAATCATAGAGGTAATTATAAACCTGTCTATAGCTTAAAAATCATTTTTACCCACAATCATGAGTTATGAACAATTAGCTGTTACATACTGCAAATTGAAGTTAATTAAGTTAAAACAAATAAAATGTAAGCGAAAATGACAGTACAAGAAGTTTAAATCATATTTTGTAATGACCCTTTCAATTTTACATTCAGTAGAATGAAATGAAAAAAGTACAGCAAAGTTTTGAACCTTCATTTAGTACATACTTTCTCCTTTACTCTATGAATAATAATAATAATTTTTATTCACTATAGATCAGAGATATAGGCTTTGTCAATTCATGTAATAGTAAATAGGTTTTGTTAATTCAGATAATAGATAAAATAGACAATGCATGTAATATAAAGATTGATTAGAGAATCAAAAGAATGAATTTGAAAATGACATAAAAGTATACAATATGAANTTCTTTTATCATTGCATAATTTGTAATATTAAACTGTGAATAATTTTCAATAATTATAGATTTTCTCTTTCTAAAAAAGTTAGGAGATTCATTCAGTATGCAAAAACAATGAGAAAATTCATTTTTCTTTAATCTTGAGTCATTCAGGAGTGCGCATGCTGGATGGTATGGTTAGTGATGTGATTGAAGGTACAGCCATAGGATGGGCACAAGATAAGGTGGATATCTATAGTGCATCCTGGGGACCAAAGGATGATGGAAAAACAGTTGAAGGACCAGGGAGACTTGCACTTGCAGCATTATTGAATGGGATCACCAATGTTAGTAAGCATGATGTAACTTAGTTAATAGAAAATAACGGAATTTCCTTTAGGATGTTATTTAATTCATATTCTATTCTGAGGATTCATTTTTCTTAAATCTTTTGATTTTAATACCCTTGCAGTTTTGAATTAAGAGTAAATAACAGTTGTTTTATATCATTATAACTTTCAAAAATTGTAATATGCTGCAAAAATTGTAATAAGGGTCTCTTATATTTTCAGTTACCGAAATGTGAATGCAATTCCTTTATCAATTATGCCTGGCTGAATTTTAGTCATTATTTGCTCTGCGTATTATGTAAATGGTAATACTCGTGTATTACGGTAATGGTTTCTGACTGAAGGATACTGAAAACACATTATATTATTATTTTTGGACTGAAGCATGAGAATGATTACTCTATCGTGCATTTAGCCTGATAAATATTTTAGATAAGTTTCCGCATGTGTCTTTGTTAAATATTGAAATAAAATATTAAATGGCATATTTATGCATGCAGTAGAAAAGTAAATATTATTTCCCATTTGAATAACTTGTAACTAAGTTTCTAGTACAACATGAGAAGAATGCATTCAATTCTATAGGTTGATAAGATATTTATTAATGTAATGTATGTTAATGCATAACTGGATAAAGTATCACTAATTAGTAATAAAATGATAATAATAATGTGGTCTAGTATTATAATGTATACTTAAAATGGACTTTAACTGATGTTTATTTTTGGGCCCAATATTATAATGGTTTTTTGGAGATAAAGTGAAGTTTATAGCTAATCTCCTATATTTATGATAGATTAGCATGGATATTCACTACAGTTTTTTCTTTAACCTTAACAAACCTACCCTAAGTGAACATTAATTTAAGTCCATTTTAAGTATGTATTATAATACTGGGTATAAGTCCATTTTTAAGGGTGAGATTCACTTAATAGTTTCTTCTTTCTCCTAACCCTTAAGTTATGGATGAAAAAAATTCTCTTAAATACCATATTTTCTTTTTCATATTTGGCAGGGAAGAAATGGAAAAGGAGTGATTTTTGTATGGGCATCTGGAAATGGAGGAAGCAGAGGAGATGACTGCAGTTGTGATGGATATGCTGCAAGTCCTTATACTCTATCAGTTGGAAGTGCATCACAAAGAGGACAGTTTCCATGGTATGGGGAAAAGTGTCCATCAACTTTGGCTGCAACATACTCAAGTGGAGAATATACTGATCAAATGATAGTAAGAAATTTTTCAGCTGAAATACTGTTTTGCTACCATATTTATACAAATCTAAGACTAAATTTGTTTCACTTCAAGATCTCCTAAAAAAAATTAGAAGAAAAATCCTCGAATTTTCCTCTTGCAGAGTTCCAAAGAAGGGGGTTGTCTTAGAATTGGGTTTGTCTTAAATTTGTGCAAATGCATAAAAATATTTTGTGAGGCCAAAGGAAATTAACACATTTTCTCCTCAAACTTAAGAAATGAACTGATATCCAGGCTGAGCATGGAAGCACATAACATTTTATGCATTTAAATATTGTTTAATCTTTTCACCAATTGAAATGCATGGAATTGCAAGAATATTACTTTTAAACTTAATTCAAGCAGTAAAAAATCAAGCTTAATGGAAATCAAAGTAAAATGGAAGTAAATTTAAACATTTTCAGCATCTCCTAGTTAAGTGGGTAAATTTATGCCTTTTAGATAAATTAATGAAATAGTGCTAAACTGAAGCTAAGAATTAGTGTAGCATAAATTAGTGAATTGGCTTTATAATGCTCTTTAAAAAAAATAAAATTATAATTTTTAAGAAATTGCATTTTTTATCATGATCAATATTTT
>KZ308243.1:964682-977792 GCA_000376725.2 Ladona fulva
AAATATAAAAAGTAAATATTGATACTTAAGATATCAGTGAAATATATACAGCACTACATCTCTTATACTTTCCATGATATACTAATATTGATTAACCAGTAAGAAGTTATGATTTATAGAGAATTTTTACAAAAATTTTATTTAGCTTACAATTTGCAAAAGTAGCCACGAAAGACCTGCAGCAGGAAGAAACAAGTGAAATTCAAAATCGTGGAGTTCTGCTGGTTTGGCTCTTCCCATACCAGAATATTTGAAAGTTTTGTGTGTTTTCTAAGATGAAATTTGAAAAGGTGCTGTCTGTCATTTTCCCTTGTTTACAAAAGTGGTGAATCTATATTTTCATAAGGAATTCTTCCTTTCTGCATTTCTATCCTGCTGTACCAAATCTATTATTTCTATCCTGTATCAAAATTCAAATCAAATATATCATCAAACCTTTCCTGAAATGCATTTGCAAAGATTGAGAAAACTTATGTAAATTTATTTAATTACCAATGCTTCAACAAAACTTTACGTAATAAAATTAAAGGGTTCTGCAGTTGTGACTAAGGAATGTCGACCTTCAAATAAAAACCAAAAATAAATAAATGCAAAAAATTTAGACTTATTTGCTGACATGCAGAAAGTTAATAAATAAAACTCACTAACAAGGTACAAACCAGGCACTCAGTTATTCCTTAGGCATTCAACAATTTTATGTGTCCTCCCAAAACAAATTCAATCCAGCAGAACCAAATGCCTTTCCTGTCCAACCTAAAATGTCATCTACAGCTACGTCTCGGTGAAAAGTTGTTCTTCATCATTATCCTGGTCACTAACATTTCTTCATCCTCAGCTAAAGAGATCTTTTCAGTTTTAACATTGCGACTTTGGATTGGTAACTTCTCATAGCCTTGCTTCCAGCATGAGTTGCAATTGGAATGGACCTAGATTAAAGAAAAGGAAATGTCACACAAAGCCCTCAGGCTAGGCAATTCATATGTGGCAGTTTGCTTTTCTGATTTTCTCAGTTATGAAAAATCATGTTGAATTCTAAAAATGATATTAAATGAGTAAGTATTAGTAAAATATACTACTTGCAGAAAGTTAATAAAAGATCTGGCTTTGGTAGAAAGTCAAAACATTTGATCAATTTTCAGTTTAAAAATCATTCATCCACAGTAAATATGTACAACAGCAGTGATGAGCATTCTTCTTCTTCCTGCACTACAGCCCAACTTATTTTTAATGCGATATATATCTGATTGAAATATTCGAAATCAATTACCATTCAAACTTAGTAGATATTCATATTCCTTAGTTTAGAGGGAAAAGCCAAAATATAGTGGTCTAGACAAGAACTTGCTGCAAGTTGAAATCTGTATCACACAACCCATCTTTGAAGATTGTGCAGGACAGTTACACATTCTCACATAATCAGAGAAATATCTATGGAAAATTGCCAGTGCTTTACATCATGTCATCCTATCATCCTAAATCCAACAGAAGCAAAGAAATAATAGTGGGTCCTAGCCAAACTATTATATTTTCAAAGCTGTAAAGCCGGTGGACACCAGTGAATGAAATCACCCCACTCCCCCCACTAGATTTGCCAATGTTTCCTAGCAGGTAGAGGTATACCTAGCCGATATATCATTGTGAAATGAAATTGAATTATACAATCTAACTTATGTGATTGATTTTAATGAGTAATTTTACATCAATGTCAGAAATGTACATTGAAGGTGGCTTCAAAAATTTTTGATTAATGATCACAGTAATCACAGTAATCAGCACTGAGAACTTTGATGGGAGACGGTTTGCAGATATTTTCATCATTCTTCACATGTATAGGTAGCTGTTGCAGGTGAGTTGGATTGTGGGTATATTTCTAGGAAGTGGTTTGCATGAGTTGAGTTGGCGGTCATACCTTGTATTAACTGAGGAGGCAGAAGTGGAGTCATGGTAGACAAATTATCTGTCCAATGGATGTTGAAGATTCTTACATATGTAAGTATTCTGTGAGTTTACAGGCTGTTTTTGATTAATGAGGGCTCAGTTTTCCAATACACTGTGGTCAACAAAGCTGTTTCAAGGTCATTGAACTTTGTCGTCCGAAAGAACAGAAAGGATCTGATGTTCGGTCGAGTGTGGCTGACTCAGAAAAAAAAATTAACTTTTTGAGTGACCCGCAACTGTAAGGGTACTTTTTTGTAAGTAGAGGGAAAAATAATGATTTGATATGTTCAAAGCATTCGTAAAGGGCTGAGGAGTTGGGGTAAATAATTTTGTCGAAAAAGAATAATATTTAAGCCTGTGAAATTTTTCATAACTAGGGGCATTTTATTTTGTCTTTCAGCATACGACAACTTATTCAATGATAATCTAACTTTTTTTCTAGGTAATACCTGTGAGGTTGGTGTCATTTGACTGAGGTTTGTTATGTGGAATATGTATTTCATAATGATAACAGGAATATGAAAATCATTCAACAGTTTTGTTTTGAAGGCCAAAATTTTAAAACTTGCTAAAACTCTGTTGGTGCAAATTTCTTCAAGTCTAATGGAAAGCAGTAAACAAAGCTGGTCCGTTGTTTTCCAAGTCCTCCCAGATTGCCCTAAAGAGGAAAAGCTGAGCTGGCGATGGAAAAGGTATGGAGGAAGGTCAAGAAACCCACCGAAAGCGCTGGAAAGATACAACAGAAGAAAATTCCTCTCTATTATCTTACTCTGAAAGACTTCGAGATAAATTAGATGAGTAGATCTGAAATAAAGATAGCTTTTGAGTTAACTTCTATAATGAAAGATTTAGATTTGATAATTTTGCCATGCATTCTTTAACTATCCTGCATTAGTTTTAAACACAGAGGGCAATGATTAGTTAGTATTCAAGGAAGAGGGCCTTAAATAAGCTGGTTGACTTCAGGGAATGAGATGAAGGAGAGAGATATGTAGTTTAAAGAATAAAAGGGAACCAAGGTTAAGTTATCTGCAATGAGATCCTTGGAAAATGAGGTCATATTAGAAACTATTTCCTTGCATGATATTTAATAGCAGCAGCGCAATCAAGTTCAACTGGCATTGTTGGTTACTTACCTCATGCTCTTTCATATATCTTTCGATCCAACTTATCCTCTCACTTGTTTTGGGTTTATAATTTCCTATAATTGCTCATGGTTGATCCCATATTTATCACTCAGCTGAAATATGCAATACATGCAATGAAATTCCTTCAGCCCAAAGCAGCTTCATCAAGTCACGCCTGTTTCTTTTGAATGGCTTTGATAATAACCAGCTCTGTTTATAATGACCAGCTCTGTTTTAAGGTCCTGTAACTTCATTCTTAGTCTCCTCTCCAGCCTCTTATCCGTTCGGTATATGTGCTCAATTGTGTTATTCAATCGTTCACGTCCATTATACTGCGTATACCTGTTTCAATTAATTGTTAGGTGATCTATATTTTCTTGCTTTTCCTATGTTTTTTCATAAAACATTAATTTAGATGCCTGGATAGCCAATTGGGCTGAGTTATCACCTTTGGTGGAAGCAGTTCTGAGTTTGATTGCATGTGGGGGCCCATAAGTGCACTATGACCATACTTTTTGAGGCACTTTAACAATACTATTACTGCAACATTAGTTTCTACTATAAATTATGATTTTTATTAATAGTTTTGTTGCCTTGCTTTGTTTCTGTTGAGTAAAAAATTATCAATCCTTTTTATTATTGACTCTTGTTTATGATATTAAGGAGATGTATTTAGGAGATGCACAAAGTAGTTTATACATTTGATTAGCTTTGGTTAAATTTTGTTTACCTCTCTTCCCTACTGCCATTTGAATGAAAAACTTAAAAGATTATTTAGTTAACATAACCGCTTTTATACAACCCTCAGTAGTAATTTACGGCAACTTTTTTTGTCGAATCATTTGCTCTTATAGATTCTCTGTTATGTGGTTCAACCATTGGCATATGCCAAATCCCATTTATATTTTGATTCCCTAGCATTGGGCGTTTAAGTTACTGCAGGTATAGTTTCATGTATCCTTTTGAAATCAACCTTTAATGAAATGCAAGTGCTGAAAATCTTTTTTTTAAGATACTTGAAAGCTGAAAGTTATAAGTTCCTTGAAATTCCATTTGAAATATTTTTCAGATGTACCACCTAAAAACATATTAAATTTTTCATAGTTCATTTGTTAATTCAGTTGTTGCCTTGGGCACTGTCATATGACAGTTCCCAAGCCCACAATATTGTATGTCATCATACATTGAAATTCAACACAACACATTAATTATTGTGCTAGAAATGACTACCTTACTGGTTGTTTAGACTAAAAAAATCCTCTTATATAAGTTTGTCTTGGTTATATTGATTTAGGATCATGACTGTGAAAGACATTGGTGATATGAATACTGGTAGCTGCATTACTACATCGCAGGAGCTGAATGTAATCCTTCACCAAGATGTCCGATTTTGAAAGTTTTGATTTCATTGATATTATAGCATATGCTGTTATTTTAAAATATCAAATTTCAATTAGTTACAAACTGATACAAGCAATGTATATTGTAGAATATATATAGGTGCACAACAATGCTGTTTTAGTGTATTGATTACGGTATCTAAATAAAAATCAAAATTATAATATTTGATTCTTATTTCTTAAAGAAAAATGTCTCCTGCTATATTCAAATGTAAATTAATGGAAAAATTTTGATATCTTACCTTGAAAAGAGCAAACTTCCTAAAACTCTGAAGAATTCAACCAACGTACTGCTGGACATGGAATTTGTGCAAAAACGTGACAATCGCTAGCCATTTTAAATGGTAGCAGAAGAAGCTGAAATAAAGAAAATATTTGTCTATTTTTAGAAGTAAAATTCAAAAAAAATCCAGATAAATCCGGAGGAGCCAACATGGGTGCCAGCAGTTGACAATGAACAACCACCGCAGCCAGGCAACATTGGCAGACCTGGGCAAAGAACCAGGAGCAGTTGCATCATCAGACCACCTAGGAGGCTCATTTGTGAACAATGACTTTAACTGAATCCAAATTTAATATTTGTTTGTTTTAAATTTAAACAAGGGGGGATGTTGGGGTGCCAACAGTTTGTTACATCGTGTTTTCCGCCACATGCCTGAGGTCACTCCCTCCCCTCCTACCGCTACCACTTTCTTAACCTGCCATGTACATTGTACCCATCCGTATATTCTATCCCCACCAACCCCTCCCTAATAGAAATGAACATGCTGCAGGCAGTCAGTGTGGTCTTTCTCTTCACCTTGCACACATTTATGTGTTGAATGGTTAATAAAAGCGACATACCCAGTTGGTATAGTACTCTACTCTAATGAAGAGGGATGGGGCTTAATCCTAAAGCATGTGAACTTTACTCACTTATATTTTTTTCTTATATGAGTTGTCCTCCATTTCCTTTGCATATTTAAGTTTTTCCCCATAAAATGCATATCTATATTAAACACAAATAATACCAGAAAAAAGCGAGAACTAATTTTTTATACGTGTGGAAACTAATGTGACCACATTAATTTTTCCATTATGCCAAGATAATTTGAGTTTTGGTATTGTTTTTGGTGTAGTATTATTCAGAAAGACTACACAAAATACTAATTTGTACCAGTTTCCTATTTATGAGACCAAAGATTTGATAACAGTATCCATGGACATAAGAAAACAAAAGGAATTTACTCTATGCAACCATGCATAAATCCCTTTGGAGAATTCATTGCACACAACCCATGCAAAAGTGGGTCATGCTCAACATGTTGATCAGAGGAACATAGATGCAATATATCATATGCTTAAGGGCTAAGAAAAGATTCTGCATCTGAATTATAAAGAAAAATTTTTAAATTCAAAACCTCAATATTGAAATTTTAAGTCAAAAATGTAAACAAACTTTTTAAATGTTGTCTAAACTTAATTTTTGTGCTCAGAATTGTGATTTCTCAGAAACTTTGACATTAGGGTATCTAGGAAAGTATTGGTCATAGGTTCTGTATAGTGAACACTTTTTTTCTGTGAAAAAGCTACCCATTTTCATGGCTCAGAGGCCATCTGCTATGGGAGGCAGTTTCAGTGACCTATTATAATATCAAGCATGCTTCATTAAGAAAATAATGAAACATTCTTATCAAATGTTAAATAATATACCCATAATTATTAATCAGAGTATACTGCTAATTCTCTGGAAAAATTTGGGATACATCTACATTGCCCTGTGATTATGCTGAAAGCCACTTTTTAGCTTGTGACATGGGGTATACTGTCTTGATATTATGTCTATTAACATCAGCAGCATTGAAAAAGATGCACATCCCTTGGAAGCTGTTCATGAACTCCTCTAGGATAACATTTTAAAGATTATAAATCACAAAACAGTAAATACATTTGAAAATAAGGGAAATGTCTTTGCATTCAAAAAAATAATCTCTTTGAATAAGGAATTAGCAATCTTACTCGTAATGTATTAATTGCTTCATGCCATCATAAATCACATTCAGAGATCATCTTTCTATGATAAAGGCCCAGAATGCATTCTCAAATCAGCCACATTTGTTATTTTGAGGCAGTGTTTAGGTAAGCCTGTTTAATTTTGTCTTTGTGAACCATCCATGATCAATGCAAAGAATGTAGTTATTCATTTCTTGTTAACAATATAGAGGGAGTACCTCGTACTCACTTATGAACAAGCTGTAAAAATGAGTCAAGTGTTTCTTTCTGCAGTGTTAGCGCCAAGAGATGGAAGAAAATAGTCATAAGCTTAGATGTGAGGTCTTACCATGAGAATATGTGTTCAATCTCTAATTAATTTGGCTAAATTAAAATTTGGTTTCAGTTGTCTTAAAGAAAGTTCTTGAAGAACTGTTCAATTTGAATGTTACTAAGATTAATCTGCAAAATTTTACTGGAAATTTCTTTAAAAGGATATGTTCATTCTTGGCAAGGATCTGTATTTACAATAATACTTATTTAAGCAACTAATAAACACAAACGTTTTAGGAAAAACAGAACAAAAACGTTTTTCTTAAGGTCAACACCCCTTGATAAATTTAACTAACAACTTGCTTGTGAAGTTTCATAATTAGATGTTTGTCTCTAGAATTGCACATTATGGACCATGAGGTATTTCATTTTCCCCTAAAGTATGTATTATATAGTTAAACGAGAACTAATTTATCACTATGCTGTGTTAAGGAATTTGAAAAGACTTCATTTTCTGCACTACTCTACTACTGCATTCTCTACTACTATTCACATTAAATTGTCTTCCAAAATTGATTTATTATTGATATTCTATATACAACTTGCCTTTAACCCCAAATTGTTATGGAGATATGTTACATTTTTATACAAATATAGTGTCATAATTTTTTTACACATTTCTAATTTCAAGCGACAACTGGTTGGAAACATAGCACCAATTTCAAACTTGGTTTACAGCAATTGACAAAGAAATTAAATAGCAAGAAATTCTTGACAAACAAAACTTTAAATACTATCCATTCATAGTCAAAAATGTTGTAAAATATTATTAAGGCTTCTGAAAGTTGTTTTTATTTAGATCAATCCATTATCAGCTTCATTCTCAGTTATCTAATTCTGATTTAGATTATTCCTTTATTGATCCAAATTGATGGTTCTGCTAAGTAAAATCTTTTTTTTAAACTTTCATTGCAATGGAAGCATTTCATCCATACAAAATTCCTCGTCCAGTGCCACGAACATAAAATGCCTTTATCTCAAGATATAGGTTTGTAAGTTTTGATGTAGAACAATGACCCATAAGTTAAAACATCATCTTAGGCTTGGGATAGTTACATTTAGGTAACGTTTAGTTTCCTTTCTTCCCATGGACCCAGAGGTGTTGCAACATGCAAAACTATAATTGGCATGCTGCTATTCTCCTTACCAATTGGCTCTTGCATCAAACAAAAATATTATATGCATCATAGAAAAAACACTCAAGTTTACAGTAAATTATATGATTTTTATACATTTAATATTGCAGATTGGACATGACATCATAACTTTTTATAAGCTCCAGGTGCCTCATGGGAAGTAATCCATTTATCCATTCTTTCCATGCTTCAAATTTCCGTGCATAAATGCAAGCTTACAATTGACACTTCCAATTCACATAGACGGCTTTACTCAACAACAACTTACAAAAAACACTTTCTTGAAAATGTGTATCAAGTGAACAGCTAATTATCACACTGAAAAATGTCAATTTATTACATTTAATAGGCTTATGTTCACTTTTTCATATATGTTCGTTACATATACAAGTGGTATCACATTGTTTGCCCTTTCTTCTCAATTAGAAGCCATAAACAAAGTTTTTTCATCCATAATTAGATGATCCTTTTTCAAGACAAACTCCATGGACAAATATGCATACAAATTGCAATTCTTTCAATTAGGAGTAGAATTTTTCCCATTTGATACAAAGTAAAATCAGCTAGATTAAATTTTTGTTAATTGGTCTCAGATGTAAAAATCAATGGTGGGAGAAACACTTTTTTCCTGCAGTTAAGGAAAAATGACAAAATGTCACTTCATCCCCCTTATAGATTTCACAAGTTCTAATTTTGTTTTTCAGTATCTTTTTCAAAATGCCACGTTCCCTAGTGGAACGGTTCACTGATAGTCAGAATGAGTTTTAAATCAAACCATGGTGACCACTGCCATTGAACCACTTATGTGGTTCTCTAACTCACTCTCACCATCAAGGTACAAACCAGGCACTTTGTTATTCCTTAGGCATCCAACAACTATATATGTCCTCCCAAAACAAATTCAATCCAGCAGACCCAAATGCCTTTCCTGTCCAACCTAAAATGTCATCTACAGCTACGTCTTGGTGAAAAGTTGTTCTTCATCATCATCCTGGTCACTAACAATTTCTTCATCCTCAGCTAAAGAGATCTTTTCAGTTCTAACATTGCGACTTCGGGTTGGTAACTTTTCATAGCCTTGCTTCCAGCATGAGTTGCAGTTGGAATGGACCTAGATTAAAGAAAAGGAAATGTTACACAAAGCCCTCAGGCTAGGCAATTTATAAGTGGCAGTTTGCTTTTCTGATTTTCTCATTTATGAAAAATCATGTTGAATTCCAAGAATTACACTAAAATGAGTATGTATTAGTAAAATATACTGGTTAATCATAGAGTACATGTCATTTTCAAAGTTAGTTCACTGATCATTCAAGGGCAAAATTTTTAGTATAATAGACTTGTGTCATTGAAAGCTTAAGTTCACAAATATGATGGCCGTTGCAGCTGGTTGGATAGAGCATCTGCCTCCCAACATTATGGTCACAGGCTCAAACTCTGCTGTTGGCCTTGGATGTTTATGTTCACCATTGTTAATGTTTAAAATGCTCATTGCTATTCACCTGCAAGCTGTAAATGAGCAACTGAGAAATAAATAAATACATATCAATGATCATTCTAAGCACATAAGCAAGCCAGACAATCTGAGACACTTTATGACCGTACTTACTCAAATACCATGTAAATAATAAGGGTATAACATATAATAATGATAAATAATACGCTCTGTGACTCTCATATGGTAGTGTATATAGAGAATGCTAATCAGGAATCAAACATCCAAGAATTCAATCTGTACATCTAGAAAATTTGTAACGAAACAAAAATTTGTAGTTTTCTGAGTATTGTTTGCAATAAACCTCTGAGAAAATGTAAAAGTTATTTGGGAATAAGAATTTTCTTGGTATTTGAATAAACATTTAAAAGTTTCATAAAATCTCAGATTCCATGCATAAAAATCTTTGAGCATGATTTTATATACAGAAATAGGCTTTATCAGCCAGCACATAATCAAAATACAATAGTTATTCATTGCATATTATTGAAAATACTGATGGAATGAGGATTACTTGTGACAGATATTTTACCTGGAGTACAGCAAATATTAGGCCAAACAGGACTACAACAGTAGCACATCCACCAATTGCTAGTGCCGTGACAGTTGTAAATGGAGCCAGGCGAAGAGTTGAGCTGTCTTGTGCACCAACTACTGGACTGGCTTCTCCACCATCTGCAGCTGCAGCTGTCCTTCGCTTTCCTCCAGGGGAGGAATTCAAGCATTCACCTACAATAGTTTAAAAAGAACAAAACGTCTCTTTAACATGTGAATAACAATGCTTAACTCCAAGAAACACTTTACTAACTTTACTCTAAGAACCAACTTTCATTTTCTTTTGAAAATTTTAATTTTACTTTGCTTTATTTTACCTTTGCATTCTAGAATATCCAATCATTAAAACTGAAAGCAAAATTTGCATTAGCATGCGGCAGGTTGGTTATGCTAAAGTGTGAAAGAAATGTTTTTCCTTAAATTTGAAAGAATAGAAAAATGTGAATAAATCATACTTACAGTAAATTTTTAATTAAATGAACCAATTAAATAACTGCATCAAAGTCTTATTGCTATAAAAGAAGGAAATACTCATCCAAAGAAAAGAAATATTTATCTTGTAAAGTTTCAGAAACTCTTGAGGTGTAATACATTCAATATTTTTACAGCATTATTTTGATATGATCTACATTTTGATTTTGATATCAGTTTCTTCATCATGCTTAGTCTTGACTTGCTAATTTCTGATTTTCTTTGCTGAATCCTTCGGATTTCTTGAGTTAGAGTTAGTTAAAGTGTTCAAAAGTATGACTTCATCTCTTAAATTTCAACTTGGTAAATCTCACTTGACAGTTTCATTATGCAAACAGGAGAATATAAATCACCAAATTCTGAAATGGGAATTTTTTTCTGTTCATGAGTATTTTATTCAAAATACCTACTTCGATTTAATGGTGGCTTAAAATATTTAAAACAGATGTTTTATGAAGTTTATACACAGAATTTACAAATATCAATTCATTTAATTTTCTGAATAAATATCCTTAATGTTAAGATCCAGAATTCATAGGGAAGTAGATATTATGATCAGATTATTTAAAATTTAATGAGTGATAGAGTTTGTTAAAATCATTCCATTAAAAGCATTAAATTAAACTTAATCTTTTAATCCTACTAACCTGTTTCTTGTTCACACTGACAGCAATCAGGAGGGCTAACTCCTTCAGAACAGCATGGCACGCACTGGTTGTCCAATCTTTCAAGATGAAGAGGGAAAGTGCAAGTTTTGCAAGAGTAAGGTCCTGGACCAGTGCAAGTACGGCATGTAGGGTGGCAAGGTCGGCAGAGCTGAGTTGGTGGGTCATAGTATTGAGATGACAGACACTCCATACACAGTCCTCCTTCAAGCATAAACTGAGGAGGGCAAGAAGTACATTCCAAGGGTCCTTCTCCTAAAATAAAAAAATTGCGATTTACTTAAGATGGATACAATTTTCATATTAAAATAGAAACCACTAAGACTTAGATTTACATGTATCACAAGAACTTGAGCATTTCTAGTTGGTATAGGAGCATGATTTCTTCAATGAAGAATTATACTCAACAAAATGAAAAACTTTTACTTCTTTATACATACAAAGGATGACTGAAGCAGGAAAAGCCAAAAATTCATTTATCTCAATCAAAATAAATACTGATAGAGTAATTAATTACACGTATAGAATAACATACGCACTGGTGATACATGAAAATCTGGTCATGAAGATCAGCTTGTCTTACACAAAAATTAATTTGCTTTCATTTTCTTAACTAAAATATTATGGACTTTCACTGACAAACGTTTAATTCCCCCACCGTTATTGTTATTTTTGTTTAAATGCATTTAATTTTGCAAGGAAAAGTTTTTCAAAGTCAGAATAAACATGTTTTAGCTAGACATATACTTGATCTTTGATTTGCCATTTTAAAATTGCAAATGAACATTTCATTGTTTGGTATTCTTTATGAGCCATGAGGCTTATTCATTCCTAATTAATATTTGGTCCATTACATTACTACTTCTTCTAACTACTTTTTATCAACCAATCAAGGATTCACAATTTCAAATTTTGATGACTATCAATAGGAAAAATATTTCTCAGTAAGAAGTAATCTTTAAAATAAATAGCACATAGAAATAATTCTAGCTATCACTTAAAAATATTGTACCTTTGCAAAATCTACAGAAATGGTGGCATTTTTGGCATCCAAATTCTCCCTTAAAGAATCCACCAGGACATTCAGGATGGCATTCACCTGCAGCCAACTGCCAGCCCTTTGGACACACCACACACTGATCCCTTCTTGGTCCACTGCATGTCATACAACTTAGGTAACACTTTGCACAAATCCCACGATCGCTGTAATATCTGGAATGTATAGAAAGAGAAGAATTTATATCCTTTCTCTGATCACTTTCCACTAAGGAAATATATCAATATAAATAAGTGTATTCTACAAGCCAAAGGAATTTATTTATTATTGGAAAATAAAAAATGCACAAATTCAAATGTTGATGAAAAGCCACCAGATACATAACTATTTGTTAAGCTACATAGAATAGCAGAAAGATATAATAAATGTCCGAGGCTCTACAAAAACTCTGAATCCCTATATAATGAGAAAAAGGAAAATAAAATCATAAGACTAGCATTAGTTAATAGCCTATATAATGTTTAGAAAAAAATTCCCTTAATATAATGATGGAGTACAGTGCTTAAAAAAGTTTCCTTCTCCTAAATTGGATAAATAAAAGAAGATTTTGTATATATTATCCAGTATACTAATATTCATGAGTATCTACATAAATACCTGGAATGAATATGTCCCACCTATTCTTAGACTATTAAATATTTCTGTTACATCCAATACACTTTTGATACTTTACAATGCTGTTATGTGATCCAAATTTATTAATATACATTCTGTAGAACAACTACTCATACGATACACAGGAGAAAGTTTACAATAAACAAGAGAAAAATTGAGAATATCCTTTTAAAATAAAATGTGGAGTGAAAAGAAATTTTTTAGAAATATAATGAAACTATTTAGATGTGCTAAGCTTTATTAAGTCTTTTTTATTCTATCTTTACCTATCTCCTCCATTCCCATTCCAAATCCTTATACATACATATCTCCACTGAAGAACCGAGGATAATTTGAGAGCTTCATGTGTT
>KZ308243.1:981534-1006614 GCA_000376725.2 Ladona fulva
ACCCATCAAGCTTATAATGCTTGCAGCCAATACACTGAGATGGCCCCTTTCCATAGCAGCCTTGAGAATCGCATTCAGGGTCACAATCATAAAGTATGCGTCTCCCATCCAGCCCACCTCCCTCAGAAGCTCCGTTTTCAAGGGCATTTCCATTGGAAGCTGATGCCGACACCTCAACCTTGTCGCTACCTGCCACGTCATAAACATTAGAATAACCATGGAAAGTGCCAGCAAAAGATGTTGCAGGAGTTCCACTGAAAAGGATGCTGGAACCTTGAGCAAGTGGAGCAGATGGCGCAGTTGGGAAGGCCACAGATAAAAGAGGCTGGTTTGATTGTCTTCCTCCAGCTCCACCTTTGAGACGTATTGGGTCAGTGGCTGTACCATAGAAGATCAGCTGCCATTTCTTCAGTATTCCTGTAGAACAGCAAAGGAAGACATTTTAGGGTATGCAATATGTTGGTTTTTCTTCATAATTTGTGAGATTATTTTTTATATCTAGTGAATTGAAAGAAAAAAAGCAAAGGATAAGATTTAAAGTTGCCATTATTTTTTGCAAAAATTGGCATGGATATTCTATGAATTAAAACTGAATATGGTAAGAGAGAAATATCCTCATAAATGAAATATATTAAATCGATTAAGCCATTAACCCCTCATGGCAGGAGAGATTGGACACTGAATTAGGAATACTTTGAATATCTATTTTGCCAGTTTTTACATCATACCAATGAATATTAACCTCCAATTTGGGTGGATTAAAATTTTACAGAAGCTAAGCTAAAAATGAAAGTATTAAAAAATAAGTATCCAATAATAAAAACTCTCCATTGGTCAATTAACTCTTTAAACATTTATAATATCTTTGTATCAAATCAACATTATACGAGATTCTGTACTTAATGATTTTATCCTCAGCAAAAGCTTTTTAGTCAAAGAAAGTAAAAAGAAAGTCAAATTCAATGATCATCATAAGATTTCCTAATTAATATATTTTTCTAATGAACTTGGAAACATCTAGGGATGCACCTTCCAAAATAAACCACAGTTTTTGCTAGAGAATGTTTTACTTAAAATTTACTTCAAATGTTTCTGAATAGAATACTGATACTTACCATGTTGATTAACATGTCGGCTTCCAGCATTTAGAATCTGTAATGTCCATCTTCCATCGGCTCTTTCTCCCCAGAAATGAACGCTTAGGAATGGCCAATCATCAAAGTTAGAGCTTAGGATGTCCCTTGGTCTTTCAAAGAGGAGAGTTGAAGTGGTGCCCATTGGAGAGGTAAGAGCTATGCGCAAGTTTCCTCGAGGGAAGAAGCGGAGGGAGAGCTTGCATTGCACGTGCTCTAAGAATCTCACATCATTATATGTGCCATGACATCCATCAACATCCATGTGTACAGTTAGAGTTGCTCCATAGATCGACTGTATTTCTCTGTAGAAGTATAAGAGGGCAATTAGACAACATATAATTAGATTTTATGTCATTTAAGTAATTTTATTCCATCAGTATATAAGATTTTACAATCTCTTCACTAGAAAAGATCTACTTTCAAATTAAGGAAGTGTTATTTCTTTAGAAGAACAGACAAGCAACGGTTAAAATTACCTTAAATTCTTTCACTTTATAAGGACATAATTACTTAAAAGATAGAAAATGCCTTCATGTAATATCACTAAGAGAGGTCTATACAAGCAGAAAGTGATATGATTTAAATTCTACATACTTTTCTTCATTGATTTCCTGAGATTTGCATATGTGTTGAGGAGGAGCAGTTGTCCACTGTTCTGCCAAAGTAACCATGGCACCAGCATCCATCAAACCATAACCAAACTTATGACTTACTGCAAGGAAATAAATAATAACTGTTATAGTAATCATAGAAAATGAACTGATATTAAAAAACGAGATAAAGGAATAGTACGTATATATAAATAAATTGTATAGGGTAGACAAAAGAGATAGATATCTAATGATTACCTCAAAACATTTCCTTCAAATTACTTTTAGCATGAATTAAGAGAACTCACATGGTGCATAATATTTTTAGAGTGAGTGAATTGAGAAACTTTCAGTAATGTCAAAGTAATCTTCTTTTATGAAGAAAATGTTAGCTTACCTTTCCTCTTGACACCATTCACAATCCATCCAGATTCTTTCTCTAGTGGCCCTGGTCTTGAAGTCAGAACAACTAGGTATTGCATGTCTCTCCAAGTAAGCTCAGGATTTGCTTCTAGGGCAAGAGCACATATTCCAGCAGCTAAAGGAGCTGATGCAGAAGTTCCTGTAACATTTCCAACATAATGAAATGTAACTGGTGCATTTCAGAAGGACTTTATCTCATATGCTTAGTTTTTATGTACATTTATGTGTTTTATACCTTGGAATTAGAACTTAATTATTTCCAGAAACCTGATAAAGTTTCAAGACAACTGTTTCTCTTCAAAGAGAGTAATAAAAAGTGGATTAATCTGTTCCTAGGTTCCATCAACTCAAACTAATATAGTGATTTTAACAGTGAATACACTGAATTTAAAGGAAAAATAATAACAAATAATAATAATAATGACAATGATAATAATAAGAGAATGTTTTTTATCCAGGTGTTTGAATGGCAAGAAAGTGTTCAAATTTGGAGACAAAATTTATTAAATTTTTCTGTTCATATTCCAAGTTGTTAAAGTTCTGGGGCAATTGGATTCCAGGGGCAATACTTTACTAGGGTTTATCTGGCATATTGTATTAATAAAGATGCTATGCTGTGTACCTACAAAATTTGTAACCATACCTTATGCTCATTTTTTAGAGAAGAATAAATACGTTGTCAACTATACTTACACATTACAGACAGCATAACTCACTTTGTGTTTAATTCAAGTTTTCAATTAATTACAGGGGCAGTTATTTCTATGGCATAACCAACATTGAGGAGTTCTTCCAGTTTAATATAATTTTTTTTTCTCAAGAAAAATATGAAATAAGATATGAAATTCAGAATTTATTACAGCAAGGAGAGGGAAAATATACTCAAAATATTATCAGTCATTTTTAATGCCATAAGGATTACATACACCAAACCAAAATATAAAAATAATCATGCAATCTCCTTAACTTCTTTACTTAATTATGATTTTCATGATGCACAGCCAAATTTTACTGATGATTTTTCATATGCAATTCCCTTAAAATCATTTTTCAATTGATAGAGATATCATAGCAGTGACGGTCACTAACCAGTGTGCTCAACAGTGCAGATTCTATCAGGGCGAAGTTTTGGGTCCATGTCTACTGTTGCTACACTCTTGTCATGTCCAGGAGTACCAGAGCTGTAAGTGGTGGCTAAGGTGGAAGAGCATTCCTCCAAATACCATGGTTTGTACCTTTAAGTGGAAAAATTACCAAAAATTAGAAATAAAACATTTCTGCAAATTTATCGTGTAATTAACCTTTTTGATTATTTGTGTTAAATTTGTAAACAGTCAAAACTACCATCTTAATGTCATGTTAAAGATTTAGGGAAATGATTGACAATTACTTACCCTCCTTGTGTTGCACTGGAAATGGACAGAGTGAAGATAGAATTGGTATAGCCATCACAATTACAGGAGTCAGTATGCCTTCCTCCATTTCCTGAAGCCCACACGAAGATGGAACCTTTTCCCTTTCGTCCCTAAAAAACCATTAAAGTTTAAATCAGAAGTTAATTTTTTATTGTGAGGACTAATCATTTCTTTTGAAGAAGAGTATATTTTGTAATAAAATGTAAATACTTTTTCATGCAAATATTTCCTTGATTTAGAAAGATAAATAAGAGTCAATTTCCAGAATTGATGAATACATTAACTAACCCAGTTTTTACAGACTAAATAACACTTATATTTTTTCCAAAAGTATCGTTTGAAAAGATGTTTCCCTGATGATAAAAATGGGAAGAATGAACTGAGAGAATCTGTATAAGTTACTCCTGTGAAACCCTGACATATTTTAGCTACAAATAGCTCACTTACACTGGTCACTCCGTAAATGAAAGCACGTCGAGCCAGAGGCCCTGGCCCATCCACTGTTTTCCCATCATCTTCTGGTCCCCAAGAGGCACTGTAAATGTCAATGTGCTCTGGGTTTAATCCAAGAGCTCTTGCTTCAACTGCATCATTTACTGTGCCATCCAACATCCGAACACCTGCAAACGATGGTTTGATGCATCAAAAATCTTTGGAAACATTTTTTAGAAAACAATCACAGATGTAGAGATAAAAGGATAACTTAAACTACTTCTCATAATATTTGACACTGGGAAACTGTTAAATAGATTTTTAGTAAAGCATCCACTTAATTGTAACAGATATCTGAAAGGGTTGTAGGTTAATTGTAATAGTTATGCTAATGCAAGAAGTATATTTTTTTGCTTTTTAATAAAAATCGACACCCACTTTCAATCACATTAAAAAAATTTATACAGGTATATTTTACTAAAAATGAATGCTGAATTACAAAATTATTCATTTTTATAAAATATAGATGTTAACCAAATTCTGATTGATGTATGTATTNTTACATTAATGACTAATATTAAATGAATAACTAATATTAAATTAATAAATATGTAGATTGAAAGAAGATCGATTTGTGATTATTTGTAATATCATGCAAACATTGGGTTTACAGGAAATTTCCGTAACAGCATCGGGGGCGGAAATGCACAATAGGAATAGGAAAGGGTGATATCCCACCTCCAATGGAAGCATTGTAAGCCACCCCGATTCCGCAATAGTCGTTGAAGGCCACCGATGCCACTTCACCGGCGCATCTCGTGCCGTGTTTGTTATCGCCATTGTCCCTGGGCATAGGGTCGTCATCGTTATCATTGATGTCCGTGCTGGCTAGGTGGTCCTATGGAAGAAGAATGAACGTTAAGTCTCTTTGTCGAAGTGAACGCCAAATGGCTCAGGCCGCAGGCTTTCAATACACGACCGGGAAGATTGCTTTGGCATTAGGAAGGCATCGAGGCTTATAAAGACATTTTTACGAAGCCTTCGGAGACGAAACATTTTCACTGAAGCCGAGAGAGCTTAAATGTAATTTGTAATCATCAGTACATTATTGATAAAAACTATTATTTAGAGATAATGAAAAATATGAGCAAAAATGATCGGCTTACAGTATGTTTCTAATCAGTTAACAATTTAAAATTCAATAATTTGGTAATATAAAATTTTCAACAGTCTTCTTAAATTTCGACTGGAAGAAATTACGCAAAGAGATCATCGTAGTTTTACGAGAAAAATGATGACAACGCCAATCATAATGTACGGATGAATATTACGTATGGCGATTATCAAAATCCTCATGAAATGTGAAACAAAGTCTACGTTAGTAGACGGATTCGGAGATCGCTTGAAATATTTCTTCAAAACGTTTACGATTTTATGAAATGATAATCTTAAAAAAATTCAATGCACTGAGATACCGTAAGTCAACAACTCGTCCATCAAGTTCTCTACTTATTGTATTCCAACATTTTTGTTTCCTGAATGATTAAATTTCATTCATGAATTTATTGCGGCACAATCAACAGATGAATATTTTCTCCTTTAAGTTATCATGTAAATTAACATTCAATTAACGTTTAATGTGATGGCACCCTTCAGGTTCAGCTGAATCTTAGCCTTATGTGTAACTGACTGCACATCTGAATACTGTGAGAGCCTCCGGATAGCCATGTGGGTAACACGTTCGACTTCGAAGAAAGTGGTTACGGGTTCGATTCCCGGTGGCGGCTCACGTGCGGAACGACGTTAGCTGTCGAAGTGCTTATAAAATCACTACTACTGCTTGAATACTCTGAGGCGTACAAAAGACCTCTCCGAAAGTTACTGCCGAAATTTACTGGAACTACATCTATACCTGCGTCTTTCATATACGCTAGAAAATATATTTTCAACTGGTTATTCAATATTCCAGAGAGAAATAGGCAGAGATTTCATGTTTAGACGGCACTCTTCCAACTGAAACAGCGTATTGAATGCCTAATACACGTTTTGAACAACAATAATGCTATCGATCACCTCGTTCACTCCACTACTATAGTACCGCAACAATACCCTAAATGCAAAGCTCTATCATGCATGACATAATCCAACAACGGCGAGGAAAACATCTTCTGTCGTACTGCTACACGAACGCATTCAATTTTCAAAGCGCCGCTAATGGTCCCCAAGTCATCGGACTCTTACTGCGCAAATTTTAATAATCATTCGGGTTAAAAACTTAACCCTTCGCGTGCTCGAGTTCTTCGAGTCGAGGAAAGGGCACGAATCCGAGGGAAAATTGGGCCAAAAACCATCCGTGACTTTCCTCTCGCGTTACTTCCCGACTTTAAAAACCGTGCCTCCATCTCGCCTCAATTATTCCGACGCCCGTTCCATCGATAAATTATATATGACCCTGAGCGTGCCTCTCTCAGAGAGCAATCTCTTTAGCATCGCTGCCCAGTCTAATTTCTCCCTCTGCTCCCGACCCCTTGGGCTCCTCTCCATCGCGGACAAGGACCATCCAGCTACGCCTGCTTCACCGGATGCCTGACGCGCGCATTCGTACGCACTTCATTAAACAGCAACATCAGAGCGATGACCTCCGCGAGAGGCGAAAAATCCTTTTCGCCGTCTACGGCATATCACCTTTCTCTCTTCCATTCTACTTGATTACTCTTCCTCTCCCTCTCTCTTACTCCCTCGCAAGCTTTCTCTACCACACACTCCAATTCTACGCCCCTTTGTTTTCCTGTCCTCCGTTTTGAAGTAATTCGCCATTCTCCGAGGTGTTTCCACCACCTTCCCTCTCATTTACTTGATGCCTTCTTGCGCATCCTTTCTTGCCTTAGGTCCGACATCCGTAACGAAATACCGTTTCACCGACCATACAGTAGATTTTTCCTGTCCTCCAAAATCGTACTATTGTGGACTTTCCGCCTTTTCGAAGTCGAGGGAAAGTGCTGCAATCTTATTGATCCTGCTCAAACTACTCCATCGCTTAATAGAATATTAGGAAACTGGCTGATACATTTCAGAAAAGGAATTTAATACTCGCCGAAAAATATTTCTTTCTTTATCGTCATATATTCATATATGAAGACCTTGACGTCAGCCCTTGCCATTATTTGGCTATTATTGACGGTTAGTTTATCGCAGGTTTCTCAGACCCCTCTTCTTTGTGGGCAATTTCCTATTGTGAACGTTTTTCCCAAGCTTCACTCATGTTTATTTTACATCCACAAATTAAGTGTACCCTTTTTTTCATCTAAATCGCCTCTCATGGTAGATTCCTGATTAGATTTATATTACATTGAAATATATAAATGAAANATTTAACTCGAAAAAATAAAAATTATTCATATTTTACAGTTTTAAGTAAGCGTTCTAAATCGTTATCATCGAACAGATTATTTGAAATTTCAAATAAAACTATTCCAGAAGGCTTTCCCATGTGAAATTACCTATAGAGCGAGTACAATAAATTACAGGTGACGGAGATACAAATATTAGATGAAATTTCATTTGAATAATTTGTTTTAATATTATTAATTCTAATTTATTTACTGCTTATTTGTTGTTTTCATTTACTTATTTTAATACCTCGGAGACTAATGATATATCGGCGCGGTCGTTTGAGATTTAAACGCAATGTGAAGCATAATCTATTCTTGATAATAATTCGTACATTATGTATTTTATTTATGTATCATATAATAAGAATCCACAAGTTTCGTAAGATCGAAGACATAAACACATCCGTTGGATTTTACAATGAAAAATACCATACTGGGTAGTCGACGTCATTTGCACCAAACAAGAGGGGAAAAACGAATTATATATTTTTTCAAGAGAGATAAACTCTTTTTGCTGCGATGAATCATTTGTCATTTAAAATTTCGCGGAATATTTTGGGCGAATACGATAAAAAAGAAGATAAAAATATTCGTAAATTTTCCGAAAGAATCACGATGGAAAAACGAACAAGCATTCCGGTCATAAAATATGGCCAAACTCATGATATTGGAGAATCGTATTAAACCTTGTTTGAGAGAATAGAAGGAGAGATTTCCTCGTCTCAAAATGTTTCGACTAATTAATAAAATTACTCAACACTCATATTCCGCGGAGAATAATTACTCAAATAAATATGCGGGATACCCTTTTATTATGGAGACTAATTAATCATCGGTAATGATGATTGGACCATATTCAACTTCTTGTTTATTGTAAATATCTCTCTCAACGATCATTAAAATGGCATTTCAAGTTATACACTCACTGACAGAAATATCAAGTAAAGAGTTTTAGACGCCATGCCAGAAGTGTTTTATCCAGTTCATCGTACATGTATTGGTAAAGACACCCACTTTTTTTGTCGTAACCGCTCGATTTAGATCACGGGTTCGTATCAGGCCGATGTCATCGATATTCATGACTACCGAACTAAGGCCAAATAGAATTGGGATCCCTTGGCTGAAAATGCCGATTTCCAATAGATTTCACTTTTCCCATTCATATATTCACAGATGCGCAAAACCTGATCCACGTTCACCCGTGCGAAAGGAAGTTCCAGCTCATCTATGGACCGATCGGAAGGATTTTTGACGCATTTATTTACTTTCACAACCATCCAATCAGATACGCGATATGAAACTTATTTATTATTTTCAACTCAAATTCGATACCTTATATACTATTCTTTCCCCACAAAATCTTGAAAACATCATTTAACGATTTAATGCGCAAATATTACCGAGAAAATGCACTACTTTTAACATAAATCGTAATAACATGCTTCGTTTAGTCCTTAATGCTTTAGTGAAGTAAATGAAGCAAGGACGTTACTCTATAAGTTGGGTGTGAATCGGATGAGTGTTTACCAAATTAGAATTCATTTGGTAGATATTTTCTTCAATAAATAAACAACTTCATCGTTTAAAGCAATATAACATTCCCTTTACACACAATTGATTAGACGACTAATTCCAAACTCCACGTTTTCACACTCGAACTAAGAATACTTTCTTCAAAAGCATACTAAATTAGACCTCGAAAGATTCTGAGTTTGGCTTTCTATACCGATATTGCGTCTAGAAATCTATCTTAAGGATGATAACTTCTATTTTATTTTCAGCTTATGAATGACGAGAAAAAAGAAAAACTCTTCACAAAAGTCAGAACACGTTTAATTGTATCCGTTTTCTTTCATCATTCTATTCGCATGTTGGTCTATATCTATACGTCTATGTCTATATGTTGGTTGAGCTTGGTCGGAGAACTTCCTAAGACCGTATGTGTGTGTACTGAGCGAACAATCTATGGTTATCGGTGATTGACGCATTTTACGCATTCCAATATTTCGTAGTAATGTTAAAAGAGCTTCGACAACTAATGTCATTTCGCATGTGATCTCCCACCGGGAATCGAATCCGGAACCGCTTTCACCGAAGTCGAACGCGTTGTCCACTTGGCTATCCGGGAGCCCTCCAATACTTCATAGAAATTATATTACAAAAGCAAAATTACTGCTTAGTAGCCATTCACTTTTTTACTAGAGAATCCAGGGAAAAAAATCATATACATAATTAAGTAAATAAGATGAATTAACAGTTTATTTATGCATAAATTACACTGTTAGTTCATCTTCTTTACTTCATTCCATTATGGTATGCCACAAAAAGGCCGAAACCAAACAATATACTATTTCTGTATGTATCCCTATTTATATAGTCTATTTGTCAATAGACTTCAATAATAAATAGCAAAGATGTGATGCTTTTTTTGTTATTCAGTACTATGGACTTTTACAATATTGTTATAATTTCTGTAATGAAAACAGGGGGAGCCCAATTACATCCATTTTAATAATTATTAGGAAGACAAACAACCAATCCCTATCCGGAAAGTGTCGGGACTAGTCGGGACCCGAACCTGGCTAGTCGAAGTGGCTAGTTGTTGGAGTGCTAGCACGCTAACCACTCTGCCACCGCGGCTGGTTAATTAGACGCATTCATTCAAAGGAAAATGCTTGGTTTATGCAGCAAATGGGCTAGAGACGGGAGGATTCCCATCCCTGAAACTGTGCTTCCATAGATTACTTTCTAGGAAGCTCCAATTTGGCGTATTTAATTAATTATTTCGAAGACGAGAGTACAAGGGAAAGTTAGGACGTTCGGATTTTTATTTCAATTAATCCTTTTCTGCACGAGTGAACGGCTTTCCGATTCCTTTCGGAAAAGGCTTCAGCATCCCTTTCATGAGTGTTATCTTCCATCCCATTTCTCATTATCACGCCCTTCTTCTCTCGTCTTCCCAACACTTTTCCCCTATCCTCAGAAATTCGCACTTGACTTGCTCCTCCATACACATATTCCTCTCTATATTCATCTGCACCACTCCATGCCTACCTTTCATCCACTGAACTCCATTGCCCATCTCATCGAACTCCCAACGACACTTGAACCTCTCAATCTGAAAACCTTTGACCGCTCAAACGCCCGTACGTCTTCGCTAACGGCCACTCCGTACTTTTCATGGTCGGTTAGCCGCATTACTATTTGAAGCATCCTCGGGCAGTTGCTCGGAAATACTTTTTGCCCCAGTTTTTGCGCAAACCTATGCCACGCAGAGAAAGGTTTCTGCGAGAAAATCGCTCACAAAGCTGAGTACTGGAAGATTAATTTTTTTACTTCTTAATGGATTGATTTACGACGCAGCTACGACGGAAGTATTAGCTCAAAGAATGAAAAATTGCGACATATCTCTCAGTATCCATTTCAACAGATTCCTATGGCAGTGATACTGTAAGTCGAGCTTGGCCGACGGATCCCCTCTCGCCATCGAGTTCGATATTTATAGATTTGACTCAATCGACAACTACCGCGATTTAACTCGAAAAAATAAAAATTATTCATATTTTACAGTTTTAAGTAAGCGTTCTAAATCGTTATCATCGAACAGATTATTTGAAATTTCAAATAAAACTATTCCAGAAGGCTTTCCCATGTGAAATTACCTATAGAGCGAGTACAATAAATTACAGGTGACGGAGATACAAATGATCACAAAATATTGGCCGGATTAATGTGTTTGGTAAGTAAATAAGGACCTACTACCTATAAATAGTGTGAGTTACGGCTTAGAAATTAAATCACACGATAGTTAAAGAAATTTAATAACATAAATAAACAAGCAAATGAGGTAAAAGAAAAAAAACAAGGGAGTTTAGGAATAAAATAAACGCAAGAAAAATTAAGCAAAGTTTACCATGGGTAAGAGTGCTAAGTTAACAACCAGGGTGGATGAAAAACTAGATAAAGTGGATGAGATCCCTTACTTGGGTTGTATTCTTTCTTGAAATGGAAGGTGCACATATGAAGTTCGAAAAAGAATAGCATTGGCCAAGGAAGCTTTCATGAAACGAAGGGAGCTGATGACGACATATCTTGATAATGGAAAGGAAAAGATTGATAAAATCCTTGAGGTAGAATTTTTATGCGAAACATAGGTGTGAAACGTGGACCTTAAGGAGGAAGGAAATCAAAAGATCGGAGGCCTTCGAGATGTGGATGTGTCGTAGAATGGAAAGGGTAAGTTGGGTCGATACAAAAACAAGCACATAGGTACTAGAGATGGTAGGGGGGGAGAGGGTGTTAATTGAAGTATTCCAACGTCGACAGAGAAAATGGGTGGGAGATATATTTAGAGGAGAGCGATTGCCATAGAAGTAATAGAAGGTTGAATGAAAGAGAAATGGAAGATGGAAGGACAAAGGCAAAAGATTCTAGGTGTTATTAAATGAGGGATGTGACCAGGAAACGAAAGAAAGGGTACTGAATAGGGAATATTAATATGCAAACCTACCGTATCTGTAAGAACACTTGTGTATGTATCATAATTATATTGTGAATGAAAGTGTTTCAGCAATCGATAGGTCGATCGAAATCGAGCAACGCCAGATGTACGTCTTTTCAACTAAACTATTTAAGACATCCTTAAATTTATCTATGCAGGTGAGTTTGCTCAAGGGAAAATGAAGTCGATATAATTATCTCAATTTAAAGAGCTCAATATCGTAGTAATATAATGGTCTCAATGTAATGCTTTTCAAGAGCGTAAAAGCTCTATAGATGAGTTAAAAATCGATTCCATTCGAGAAGATTCGAAAAAGCTGAGAAGTCGCATCTAAATGGGGGCTTTGACGGTAATCCCAAGCTCAATTTCTCGCTGGGCAGAAAATATAATGAAGAATAAGTGATGGAGACGTTTGGAAAAGATGAATAGCAAAACCGATAGAGGCTTTCCTAAAACCTGCGTTGAATGTCGTGGGGTGAATAAAAACTGACAATATTTGTAGGAATAAAAGTTATACATGATCAAATCGTAGAGACACCAAAACACAATGTCTTGGTTCGAGAATGAAAATAGATGAGAAAATTTTCCTTGAACAAAGAAAAAGAGAATTAAAAATTTCTTCCAAAATAAGTGGAAATAACGAGAGAAATAGTCGTAGGAGGGGAAATGTAGAAAGAAATTTAAGAATGTATCTTATCGAACTTTAAATATTTTTTATACAGCACATGCAGTACAATGTCTTTACGGAAGAGTAAAACAACGAGAATGTTTTAGAAAGACTTCTCAGATAAAGGATAAGGGAAGATTTTTCGCGAACAAATAATCCAGATGAAAGTTTGAATATTCCGAACTTCAATCAGAAAATGCGAAACCGCGAGAAAATCCAATTATTCCTTCGATATTTTACATCACCAACTCGGATTACTCTCGCCTGTTAGGCACATCGGTTTAGAATTGGCGTTTTCAAAATTCGTGTATAATTTCCGGAAAAATAAATTAGCGTCTCTTTCGATGAAATTCCGCACCCAAATGTCATGCCTCCTGAAAATTAACCTTTTCGGAACATTCATGTTTGCGCGCAAACATATCAGTTGACCAATTGCATCCAATCAACTCTTCGGGACATTCTACGTGTAAACAAATAATTCGATAAAATCTTTCACGAGTGATTACAGGAATAAGTGATTTTGATAATGGTCTCCGGATCGCCGTAATTGCCTCGGAAAAATCAAATACTGGGCGAAAATTACATAAAATCCCCAAATTCGAGGTTTCCACATCCCCAGAAAGGGTAAATCCGTTCATTTTCGGCGTATCAACTAAGCAGTTCAAGCCAAAACAATCTATAGAATACGCGGGAAAAAGTAAGTGAAAGCTTTTATCCACTTCCAAACTAAAGAGCACAGATTTCGATCTGCAGATCTTTTTCGAATATTTCGGAAGCATAATGATACCAAATAAAATAATAAAACAACTTGATTTCTATACCGATAAAACTGACTTTTCATAGCTGATAACGACAAAAATACTTCCAAGAAAATGTAGCAGTGGTGATCTACAGGTTAGATGCAAGAGGAGACTTTTTAATCTCGCTTAATGAAGAAATCTACAGAAATTTTCTCCGCCATCCTTCCTTCTGATAAGTAGGCATCTTTATGATGCTAGAGTTTGAAAAAATAAATTTGATCTATCGAGCTCCACTTAATTTCTAGTTCAACTCATGAAACAAAAAAAGCATCTCATAGATTAATCAGCACCTTATTTAATGCAATTACCAAAAAATCATTCCCGTTCCGTCCCATCACTCACTCTGTTAGCGAAAGGTTCTTCGATCTAATTTTCTTGAAAGCATTCTTATTTCCGTAATTACCGAAATCATTCTCGGCCGTTTCCCAGTACTGCCCACCAGCTAAAAACCGAGTTCTTATAACCCCGGATTTTGCGACAAACGTGTGCGTCGAATGACCACAGCATTGATTCCATAAAAAAAGTCATTTGTGACTTTCTCCACCGCGGCGCTTCCGTCGTCCTCTCTTCCGCCGAGTTTAAACAAGGCGAGCAAATTAACCGACCCAAATATTTACACTTCGGAATAAAAAATGACTCGACCCCGGGTGCTTTTTTGTCATTCATCTGTTTGTTTCGTTCTCCATCGCTAATACCGGCGAGGGACCGAATCGACGAGGAAGCTTTTACCCGCCCGCGGCCCCACCTTTATTACGTAACTATTCGCGGATGAATGTGGGCTGAAATTTTTCCTGTTTACCCACAGAATTTGCCGGATTCGTAGAGAAGGGCGATATGCAGAGGGAGGGAAAAAGCGGTGTCTATCACGCCCTGAGGAATCGCGCACGTTATGATTTCCGTGAGAACATAAACGTTGGTTTTCAATTCCACCCCATGGAACGCTGGTGCAGACCGAAGCTGCCAAACCGCAGTTCTCGCCCGCGCTTCTGTCGCCAGACCAAGGGTAGAAATTTTCGCTTGGAATGGCGTCTCCCCTGTTACCCATAGGGTTCCGGTGTCACCACTGGGAATAATGCGGCCACCGAACATCGTCGACGGGCATCAACGTCTCTCTTTCTCACTCATAAATCTTTCTCCCTCTGCTCTCTTTGTTATGCCGTTTCTTTACATCCTGCTCCACATAATCCACGTGGCTCCAGCCATAACAGATGTACACACGATTCGTCGAGCAGGAGATTCCGGGAGTCAATAATTAAAGTTGCGTATTAAGAGGTGGAAACCACCCATGAATTTAGCCTCAGAAATCGCAAAGAAAGGTCTCGCTAGAATCCAGGTGTCGATAGGGCAACAAACAACATTCCGAAACCAAAAGTAAACAAGAGAAAGGGTTATGCTTTTACAAAATATTTTTCATACACCACCTTAATCCTGTAATACGATGTTTAAAGGATATCTAACGCTTCCAGCATATGTTAAATTATATACACTGGCAATGAATTTTTTTCCTAAGTAACGGTTATTTCACTGAATAAAAAATAAATATATTTTACCGTTATCTTTTCATCTGTTCAACAACACATGCTATTTCTATCGTTTCAAAGAGCAGTTTATTGATATGCAAAACTGTCAGGAACACGTCCTAACCGGTCTGTTTACCATAAAATTCACTTTTCTTTGACACATGAAGGGTATTTATGAAATTATTTTCCGTAACTTGGGCATAATATCATCGTGGATCATCCTATATGGTTTAGCAATTTTTCTTATCAATTTTCTTCGTTCAAAAACTTTCCCTGATTACTTTATCGAATACATNAGCTGTATTTACCTTAAGATTTAAAAAAATGCAGTATCTAGTTCTATAATGCTAGTGGCTACCACAATATCTCAACAGTGGTTTATTTCGATGTATCGTTCCACGAATATATTAAACTATAATATTTAATACTTGGAACTTGTAAAAAAGAAACTTACGGAACGAAGAGAATTTTACGAGAGTTTTAAATTTAAAACAAGTTAAACTCAACTATACCCTGTTTATAAAAATGTGTTAAGGAATTGAAAAATCCAGCAGAAAAACTTACATAAAACAGTCTGATAGTGTTCACGAGTGCATAATAACATAATTGTTCTTAGCCGAGCTCCGTAATAAAATATCGGCATAAGACTTCCTTAAAATGAAAGATATACATTGACTAGGTTAGATGTATAAATGAAATACTGCTTCAGAAATTAAACGATTAAAAATTCGTGATTGTTCATGAATATAAAATAACTGATAGCTACTCTTTGTCAAGCTCCATAATATAATGTTAAAATGAGATTTTTCTCACTAAAAAGCAATGCATTGGCCCGGTCAGAGTGGACCCCTTCTTCAAAATAAAAGAAAAAACCACTTGACGATCATTCACTTAGGTTATTTTAAGCTTCAAAGTTGACGTTCACGCTACGTCAGTAATTAAAGAATGCACTGACCGTAACATTTTCAACAATAACACTCCATAGGTCAGCGATGTAACAAGCGAAGAAAACCCTTAGGGACGCATCGCTTAAGCAACCCTTTCAATCAATTATCCCCCATCGACAACGTTGGCGGGGACTAATTAAAAATTAACAGAGCCCTCCCGGACTCAAGACGTCCTTTGAAGGGCTCTTCATTACCATTTATCTCTTCCGAGAGATTGGAAAAAAGGGAAAAATGGAGGGGAACTCCAGAGATGCATAAAAAAGCGCGACGAAAGCCTCGCAGCGATGGACCAAAACTGCGGATACATTTTTTCCCCTCTTCCGTGTGGGAAATCATGCAGAGTTACAAAGCGACGATTGGGACTGGCCCCAAAGCAGGGTAACCGGTGCGCGGTGATTCCGGAGTAGGAGAGATGGTTGAGGGTGCGGGGGGGCGCAGAATTCCCCGAGGGTGGGATCAAAAGCTCCCTCCCAATGGCGCCCGGCTCTTTCTGGTGGGGAAAGGCGTGGAAAGAAGGGAAAGGATGGTAGTGGAGGCGGATATGGAGTGACGGGTGTTTGTGGGTTGGTGAGAGAAAGGGTGGTACGGTCCTTCGGGGACTTACGCTCTGTTTGCGCCAAAGTTTTCTCCCCTCTTGTAGCTCTTTCATGTGCGAAGCAGACATGTTTTCTCATAGCGAAAATATTGAAATACCCGTGTCCGAGCATGGACCATGGGCCAGAGAAGAGAATACGGCAGCAATTGTAAATGAGAGAAGTTTCACGAGTGCTCGCCCAGATGAATTGCATTATTATTGTAACGAACAAGGGAATGCAGTTTATCTTCTGGTCCAAGTGGCAACCGTATACATCTGACAATAATATTAACAATAATAATAATAACTCGTCTTTATTTATGAGCGAGATTGAGACTAATTAGTCTCTTCTTACTCCTAACCCTTTTTAACGTCAATACATCATAAAATCTTCATTAAAATTACAATCAAGAGATCATAGTAGTAGAATTAACAAAGGAGAAACGACATGTAAAAGGTCAGACAGTACNAGAGAATACGGCAGCAATTGTAAATGAGAGAAGTACTTTATTAATATAAAAACTGGCTTGTATATTACCATAAAAGTTTATTGTGATACTTCATTGTTCTTTAGGGACTGGTTGCTTTACCTTTTGTGGTTTTCTATGATTTTTAATCGTCCTATTTCGTATTCAATGAAACATAGGAAAGTGATCAAGGCAAATTATTTTTGTCCAATCGTTTAATTCTACATATAGTAGGTGTTTCCATGTAAATGAATTATGAAACGGATTAATTACTCCGTGTCAACAGAAATTTTGCAAACATTGCGACAAAAATTCAAAGAAAGTATACTCATTTTCGAATATTATGCTGACAATGAATTTCAACATAAAAAGACAATTTATACCGCTATCAAGAAATTAAATCGGAAAACCTCGCGCACTTTTGAGGAGAATTCTCGTCAGTGTGACGTACCATAACTCAGATACCAAAAAGGGAAACATTTTGTTTTAACAAAAGAAGATTCGTTAAACGTAGACCGCCAAATTCAAAATTTGAAAGTTTTATGAAATTAATTCCATGGGCTCCAGCCATTGTTTCATTAACAAAAAAGTTTTTACCTTATAAAATGATTCTTTGTTTAGTAAACGAAGAATTTCTTGCTTTTTCGAACAACAGTCAAATTTATCCCGGCCGACTCGAAGCAGGAATAGGAAGAACTAAAAATCCAAAGAGGTAAATTTTTATGCGTCCGGAAGTGCTATATATTCATAGCTTTCGTTCTATTTTTCTAGAACGAGGCCCCCCTCTAATTCGGAAGTCGTTCTTCATTTCAGAATGGGATGGGCGATAATTTTAGACCGCCTCTTCCGCTAATTATACCTACATATCCGCGACCTATATTTTTCGATTCGGAACCAAGCGTTTTTTACTCAGGAAAATAATCAGAGCAACGCACAGGAAATATTTGCACTGAGCTCTATTAAACCGTCGGAGATTCCGATAATTTAGTTAATTAAGCGAAATTGGTTAGCGACTAAATCTAAATGAAACATGATAAATTAGGCGTTAAATACGAAAACGCACGTGATACATTGATAACGAACTTAATCACCAAATGTAATTCCCATAAACTAATAACAGGAAGCCAAAAATGATTTTTATTTGCTCCGCTTGGGAGTCTTGTCATGAAGTTTGCAATGAGTGAATTTGTCCTTTGGATTGAAATCACAGCAGTAAAATGCAATTTATGGCGTCATAACGTAAAATTATGTTAAAAAGAATCTTTTTTCCATTCGTAGACAGTACGTAACCGCTCGATTTAGATCACGGGTTCGTATCAGGCCGATGTCATCGATATTCATGACTACCGAGCTAAGGCCCGATAGAATTGGGATCCGTTGGCTGAAAATGCCGATTTCCAATAGATTTCACTTTTCCCATTCATATATTCACAGATGCGCAAAACCTGATCCACGTTCACCCGTGCGAAAGGAAGTTCCAGCTCATCTATGGACCGATCGGAAGGATTTTTGACGCATTTATTTACTTTCACAACCATCCAATCAGATACGCGATATGAAACTTATTTATTATTTTCAACTCAAATTCGATACCTTATATACTATTCTTTCCCCACAAAATCTTGAAAACATCATTTAACGATTTAATGCGCAAATATTACCGAGAAAATGCACTACTTTTAACATAAATCGTAATAACATGCTTCGTTTAGTCCTTAATGCTTTAGTGAAGTAAATGAAGCAAGGACGTTACTCTATAAGTTGGGTGTGAATCGGATGAGTGTTTACCAAATTAGAATTCATTTGGTAGATATTTTCTTCAATAAATAAACAACTTCATCGTTTAAAGCAATATAACATTCCCTTTACACACAATTGATTAGACGACTAATTCCAAACTCCACGTTTTCACACTCGAACTAAGAATACTTTCTTCAAAAGCATACTAAATTAGACCTCGAAAGATTCTGAGTTTGGCTTTCTATACCGATATTGCGTCTAGAAATCTATCTTAAGGATGATAACTTCTATTTTATTTTCAGCTTATGAATGACGAGAAAAAAGAAAAACTCTTCACAAAAGTCAGAACACGTTTAATTGTATCCGTTTTCTTTCATCATTCTATTCGCATGTTGGTCTATATCTATACGTCTATGTCTATATGTTGGTTGAGCTTGGTCGGAGAACTTCCGAAGACCGTATGTGTGTGTACTGAGCGAACAATCTATGGTTATCAGTGATTGACGCATTTTACGCATTCCAATATTTCGTAGTAATGTTAAAAGAGCTTCGACAACTAATGTCATTTCGCATGTGATCTCCCACCGGGAATCGAATCCGGAACCGCTTTCACCGAAGTCGAACGCGTTGTCCACTTGGCTATCCGGGAGCCCTCCAATACTTCATAGAAATTATATTACAAAAGCAAAATTACTGCTTAGTAGCCATTCACTTTTTTACTAGAGAATCCAGGGAAAAAAATCATATACATAATTAAGTAAATAAGATGAATTAACAGTTTATTTATGCATAAATTACACTGTTAGTTCATCTTCTTTACTTCATTCCATTATGGTATGCCACAAAAAGGCCGAAACCAAACAATATACTATTTCTGTATGTATCCCTATTTATATAGTCTATTTGTCAATAGACTTCAATAATAAATAGCAAAGATGTGATGCTTTTTTTGTTATTCAGTACTATGGACTTTTACAATATTGTTATAATTTCTGTAATGAAAACAGGGGGAGCCCAATTACATCCATTTTAATAATTATTAGGAAGACAAACAACCAATCCCTATCCGGAAAGTGTCGGGACTAGTCGGGACCCGAACCTGGCTAGTCGAAGTGGCTAGTTGTTGGAGTGCTAGCACGCTAACCACTCTGCCACCGCGGCTGGTTAATTAGACGCATTTATTCAAAGGAAAATGCTTGGTTTATGCAGCAAATGGGCTAGAGACGGGAGGATTCCCATCCCTGAAACTGTGCTTCCATAGATTACTTTCTAGGAAGCTCCAATTTGGCGTATTTAATTAATTATTTCGAAGACGAGAGTACAAGGGAAAGTTAGGACGTTCGGATTTTTATTTCAATTAATCCTTTTCTGCACGAGTGAACGGCTTTCCGATTCCTTTCGGAAAAGGCTTCAGCATCCCTTTCATGAGTGTTATCTTCCATCCCATTTCTCATTATCACGCCCTTCTTCTCTCGTCTTCCCAACACTTTTCCCCTATCCTCAGAAATTCGCACTTGACTTGCTCCTCCATACACATATTCCTCTCTATATTCATCTGCACCACTCCATGCCTACCTTTCATCCACTGAACTCCATTGCCCATCTCATCGAACTCCCAACGACACTTGAACCTCTCAATCTGAAAACCTTTGACCGCTCAAACGCCCGTACGTCTTCGCTAACGGCCACTCCGTACTTTTCATGGTCGGTTAGCCGCATTACTATTTGAAGCATCCTCGGGCAGTTGCTCGGAAATACTTTTTGCCCCAGTTTTTGCGCAAACCTATGCCACGCAGAGAAAGGTTTCTGCGAGAAAATCGCTCACAAAGCTGAGTACTGGAAGATTAATTTTTTTACTTCTTAATGGATTGATTTACGACGCAGCTACGACGGAAGTATTAGCTCAAAGAATGAAAAATTGCGACATATCTCTCAGTATCCATTTCAACAGATTCCTATGGCAGTGATACTGTAAGTCGAGCTTGGCCGACGGATCCCCTCTCGCCATCGAGTTCGATATTTATAGATTTGACTCAATCGACAACTACCGCGATTTAACTCGAAAAAATAAAAATTATTCATATTTTACAGTTTTAAGTAAGCGCTCTAAATCGTTATCATCGAACAGATTATTTGAAATTTCAAATAAAAATATTCCAGAAGGCTTTCCCATGTGAAATTACCTATAGAGCTAGTACGACAAATTACAGGTGACGGAGACACAAATGATCACAAAATATTGGCCGGATTAATGTGTTTCGTAAGTAAATAAGGACCTACTACCTATAAATAGTGTGAGTTACGGCTTAGAAATTAAATCGCATGATAGTTAAAAGCAATTTAATAACATACAATAAATAAAACAAGCAAATGAGGTAAAAGAAAAAAAACAAGGGAGTTTGGGATTAAAATAAACGCAAGAAAAATTAAGCAAAGTTTACCATGGGTAAGAGTGCTAAGTTAACAACCAGGGTGGATGAAAAACTAGATAAAGTGGATGAGATCCCTTACTTGGGTTGTATTCTTTCTTGAAATGGAAGGTGCACATATGAAGTTCGAAAAAGAATAGCATTGGCCAAGGAAGCTTTCATGAAACGAAGGGAGCTGATGACGACATATCTTGATAATGGAAAGGAAAAGATTGATAAAATCCTCGAGGTAGAATTTTTATGCGAAACATAGGTGTGAAACGTGGACCTTAAGGAGGAAGGAAATCAAAAGATCGGAGGCCTTCGAGATGTGGATGTGTCGTAGAATGGAAAGGGTAAGTTGGGTCGATACAAAAACAAGCACATAGGTACTAGAGATGGTAGGGGGGGAGAGGGTGTTAATTGAAGTATTCCAACGTCGACAGAGAAAATGGGTGGGAGATATATTTAGAGGAGAGCGATTGCCATAGAAGTAATAGAAGGTTGAATGAAAGATGGAAGGGAAGAGAAATGGAAGATGGAAGGACAAAGGCAAAGGATTCTAGGTGTTATTCAATGAGGGATGTGACCAGGAAACGAAAGAAAGGGTACTGAATAGGGAATATTAATATGCAAACCTACCGTATCTGTAAGAACACTTGTGTATGTATCATAATTATATTGTGAATGAAAGTGTTTCAGCAATCGATAGGTCGATCGAAATCGAGCAACGCCAGATGTACGTCTTTTCAACTAAACTATTTAAGACATCCTTAAATTTATCTATGCAGGTGAGTTTGCTCAAGGGAAAATGAAGTCGATATAATTATCTCAATTTAAAGAGCTCAATATCGTAGTAATATAATGGTCTCAATGTAATGCTTTTCAAGAGCGTAAAAGCTCTATAGATGAGTTAAAAATCGATTCCATTCGAGAAGATTCGAAAAAGCTGAGAAGTCGCATCTAAATGGGGGCTTTGACGGTAATCCCAAGCTCAATTTCTCACTAGGCAGAAAATATAATGAAGAATAAGTGATGGAGACGTTTGGAAAAGATGAATAGCAAAACCGATAGAGGCTTTCCTAAAACCTGCGTTGAATGTCGTGGGGTGAATAAAAACTGAAAATATTTGTAGGAATAAAAGTTATACATGATCAAATCGTAGAGACACCAAAACACAATGTCTTGGTTCGAGAATGAAAATAGATGAGAAAATTTTCCTTGAACAAAGAAAAAGAGAATTAAAAATTTCTTCCAAAATAAGTGGAAATAACGAGAGAAATAGTCGTAGGAGGGGAAATGTAGAAAGAAATTTAAGAATGTATCTTATCGAACTTTAAATATTTTTTATACAGCACATGCAGTACAATGTCTTTACGGAAGAGTAAAACAACGAGAATGTTTTAGAAAGACTTCTCAGATAAAGGATAAGGGAAGATTTTTCGCGAACAAATAATCCAGATGAAAGTTTGAATATTCCGAACTTCAATCAGAAAATGCGAAACCGCGAGAAAATCCAATTATTCCTTCGATATTTTACATCACCAACTCGGATTACTCTCGCCTGTTCGGCACATCGGTTTAGAATTGGCGTTTTCAAAATTCGTGTATAATTTCCGGAAAAATAAATTAGCGTCTCTTTCGATGAAATTCCGCACCCAAATGTCATGCCTCCTGAAAATTAACCTTTTCGGAACATTCATGTTTGCGCGCAAACATATCAGTTGACCAATTGCATCCAATCAACTCTTCGGGACATTCTACGTGTAAACAAATAATTCGATAAAATCTTTCACGAGTGATTACAGGAATAAGTGATTTTGATAATGGTCTCCGGATCGCCGTAATTGCCTCGGAAAAATCAAATACTGGGCGAAAATTACATAAAATCCCCAAATTCGAGGTTTCCACATCCCCAGAAAGGGTAAATCCGTTCATTTTCGGCGTATCAACTAAGCAGTTCAAGCCAAAACAATCTATAGAATACGCGGGAAAAAGTAAGTGAAAGCTTTTATCCACTTCCAAACTAAAGAGCACAGATTTCGATCTGCAGATCTTTTTCGAATATTTCGGAAGCATAATGATACCAAATAAAATAATAAAACAACTTGATTTCTATACCGATAAAACTGACTTTTCATAGCTGATAACGACAAAAATACTTCCAAGAAAATGTAGCAGTGGTGATCTACAGGTTAGATGCAAGAGGAGACTTTTTAATCTCGCTTAATGAAGAAATCTACAGAAATTTTCTCCGCCATCCTTCCTTCTGATAAGTAGGCATCTTTATGATGCTAGAGTTTGAAAAAATAAATTTGATCTATCGAGCTCCACTTAATTTCTAGTTCAACTAATGAAACAAAAAAAGCATCTCATAGATTAATCAGCACCTTATTTAATGCAATTACCAAAAAATCATTCCCGTTCCGTCCCATCACTCACTCTGTTTGCGAAAGGTTCTTCGATCTAATTTTCTTGAAAGCATTCTTATTTCCGTAATTACCGAAATCATTCTCGGCCGTTTCCCAGTACTGCCCACCAGCTAAAAACCGAGTTCTTATAACCCCGGATTTTGCGACAAACGTGTGCGTCGAATGACCACAGCATTGATTCCATAAAAAAAGTCATTTGTGACTTTCTCCACCGCGGCGCTTCCGTCGTCCTCTCTTCCGCCGAGTTTAAACAAGGCGAGCAAATTAACCGACCCAAATATTTACACTTCGGAATAAAAAATGACTCGACCCCGGGTGCTTTTTTGTCATTCATCTGTTTGTTTCGTTCTCCATCGCTAATACCGGCGAGGGACCGAATCGACGAGGAAGCTTTTACCCGCCCGCGGCCCCACCTTTATTACGTAACTATTCGCGGATGAATGTGGGCTGAAATTTTTCCTGTTTACCCACAGAATTTGCCGGATTCGTAGAGAAGGGCGATATGCAGAGGGAGGGAAAAAGCGGTGTCTATCACGCCCTGAGGAATCGCGCACGTTATGATTTCCGTGAGAACATAAACGTTGGTTTTCAATTCCACCCCATGGAACGCTGGTGCAGACCGAAGCTGCCAAACCGCAGTTCTCGCCCGCGCTTCTGTCGCCAGACCAAGGGTAGAAATTTTCGCTTGGAATGGCGTCTCCCCTGTTACCCATAGGGTTCCGGTGTCACCACTGGGAATAATGCGGCCACCGAACATCGTCGACGGGCATCAACGTCTCTCTTTCTCACTCATAAATCTTTCTCCCTCTGCTCTCTTTGTTATGCCGTTTCTTTACATCCTGCTCCACATAATCCACGTGGCTCCAGCCATAACAGATGTACACACGATTCGTCGAGCAGGAGATTCCGGGAGTCAATAATTAAAGTTGCGTATTAAGAGGTGGAATCCACCCATGAATTTAGCCTCAGAAATCGCAAAGAAAGGTCTCGCTAGAATCCAGGTGTCGATAGGGCAACAAACAACATTCCGAAACCAAAAGTAAACAAGGGAAAGGGTTATGCTTTTACAAAATATTTTTCATACACCACCTTAATCCTGTAATACGATGTTTAAAGGATATCTAACGCTTCCAGCATATGTTAAATTATATACACTGGCAATGAATTTTTTTCCTAAGTAACGGTTATTTCACTGAATAAAAAATAAATATATTTTACCGTTATCTTTTCATCTGTTCAACAACACATGCTATTTCTATCGTTTCAAAGAGAAGTTTATTGATATGCAAAACTGTCAGGAACACGTCCTAACCGGTCTGTTTACCATAAAATTCACTTTTCTTTGACACATGAAGGGTATTTATGAAATTATTTTCCGTAACTTGGGCATAATATCATCGTGGATCATCCTATATGGTTTAGCAATTTTTCTAATCAATTTTCTTCGTTCAAAAACTTTCCCTGATTACTTTATCGAATACATAGACTTCTCTAATACGAATCTGTAGCCAGCCAGAAGTCAGTTCTGAGGATGGCATAGACTAACGCTGAAACTGGTAAACGTTATTATACATATTTTTGTGGATTTGTACAAGTTTTGAATTAAATATTTTAATAATATTTTAACTATGTCATT